>JBAMYA010079614.1:0-76840 GCA_037176975.1 Arrhamphus sclerolepis | reverse complement strand
GCACAGGTGAAGTCCATGATGATGAGAACTGAGGGATTCTGGGAGTTGTAGTGTTGGGGCCAGTGATCAGAAGGCTGACCGAGGTAGCTGGGAAGGAGCAGGCATGACAATTATTCTTTCACATGCAACAAGAACAATTTTTAAAGATTCTTTGTGCTAAAATAATTTGCCTCATCAGCTTCAATTCAGTTGTTAATATTTTTGAAATCCAGACCTGCTGGTTATCTATTATTATAACTATCTATTTATTTATAAAACGTCATTTTACATCATTCTTTTTTTCTTTTTTTTTGTGATATTGGTGTCCGTTTTGTAAAAATGGAATCCCCTGAAGCGTTAAGCTTATGGAAAGGGACCCACATTCCCTATTCCCTATTCCTTTTGCTATTCCAAAAAAACAGTCATAAGAAGGTAAATTAAACCATATCATGATCATTTTAAATAGTTCATATCAACAGGAAGTTGTGATGATGATTTGGTATGAGTGATTTGACAGCAGTGTCTATGAAAAGGTGACTCTTTTTTTTTTTTCTTTTTTTTTTCATTTACTATTTTTGATCCCAGGGAGGAGGGCTGCTGTGATGTGGTGGGTGGGGGTTTTGGGTGCCTTGCTCAAGGGCACCTCATCCATTGATGTGGATGTGGGGAGGCACTTGTTCAGTGCTCCACCTGCCCACATCATTGGTACCAGCTGGGGACTGAGCTGGCGACCCTCTCGTTGTCAGCCCAGTTCTCTAGCCAGTATGCCATGGAACCCCACCATCCATCCATCTTTGACGAGCATAGATGGATGGATAGACAGACATTTAGTTTGGTCAACTTGAGACACAATCCGTAAAAAATCACATAAGAAATAGTCAAAATACAAAATCAAAACAGGAATAGGCTGAAGTAAATGCTTATTTTTGCTTATCCTATGGATGAGAAGGCAGATATGCAGAAAATATCCATTCTAACAACAAATGCATGAATATAATAAAATTGTTCAAAAACAAAGTTCCTCAGAGAAAGATTGGAAGGCATTTGCATATTTCTCCTTCTAGAGCATGTGGTATCATTAAACATTTAAGGGATCTTTTGGAATTTTAATGTGTAAAGGGTGAGGGCACAAGCCGGACAACTGTGTTTTCCATTCCCTCAGACAACACTAACATCAACAGCTGTCATTCAACAGCTTATATAACCACATGGGCAAGGTATTGCTGTAGGTAACTGTGCAAAAAAGATGTCTTTTATGAAGCTTTTCCAGGTGCTTTGAATCATCTGGCAAGGAATATCACAAAACTGAAATATGTATTGTATTGAGACAACTCAGTATTCAAGAGCAATGGATGCCCTGTGATCCTGGGCAAAATTAAAAAGAATATCCTGTCTGTTGTCAGAAATATGAGCAGAGGTCAGGTCATCTATATTTCTGTGATGGAACCATTGATGTAGAAAACTATATTGAGATTTTAAAGCAACAAATGTTCAGGGCGACATGTTTTCCAGGGACATCAGTGGATTTTTCAACAAGACAAAAAGTAACTATTTATTATCCGCAAAGCCAGATCACCTTTTCTTAGCCGTTGCGAAAACTTTCCAACTTCCTAGCTTAAGCTGAAATATGTTGCAGATGCGAAATCAAAAACAGATGGATATGACAGAGAAAAAAGAAAACATTAAAGCCACTCCATGTAGCAATACAGCTTCTAACCACATGGGGGCATATAGATCTGCTGTAATGATAAAAAGCCACTGACAGCTGATAGCATTCACAGATATCACACATCTGGGTAATTTAGCCCATTGTCACCATGTATGTCAAGCCTCACAGTATTGTCCCAGTTATTCATTCATGTTGCGTAAAAGTTACTAACATTAGTTATCAGAATCGGACAAAAATAAGCAATGCTCCCTGTTCAATATTAATCTTGTTATATGAGGAAATATCACAAAAGCACAAAGTCTCAATGACCTCCAAGTCCCTCAAAGCTTATCAGTTTATGTGAAGGACGTGGGCTACATTTGGTCAACATTGTGGTTGCAGGGAAGGTTTATTGAAATTCATTGCATTCTCTGAGCATGCCAGTTGTTTTACTTTCAAATGTTGGTTCCCTCATTTAATTTTGAAAACATTTCCAATCAGCTCTGAATGTTTACTGAATGTGATGAATACAACATTAAGTGGACTAGGCAAGGGAATAGGAATTGTTCTTGTACTGATGTCCCTCTGTACTCTTTCCTAATTTGATTTGCAAAATTTTAAATCAAGAACCAAAATTACACAGAAATAATTAGTCTTACCTTGGAAAAAATGGTCAGAACATACTTTAGAATAATCCGTGGATCTAATATTTTCATGCAACCATGGACAAGGCATGTATATGTAATATTGGCAGCTTTAATGGTTATTTCAGCCTCAAAAAGCTCAGCTTAGTACAGAATGTAAGTAACATTTACTTGTATTATGCTGCCTATATGTAATCAGAAGTGGCATTGCTACATAGAGTGGCCTCAAATACTTTGGCTTCATATACTGTCTGCAAAGATTTTATTTGATTTTATTCTATCTTCTAGCATTTTCCAGGTTTTGGAGTTGTAGTTCTGAATCTGTAATAGTCCACAGGAAAAGGCTTTAGCATCTCTGTTTGAGGCAACATAAGCATTGACTCTGATACAGTAAAAATTTTGATTTACAGTATAATGTTTGATCACTGTTGACATATCAACATTATTTTATACTTTGTTGTTCTGTGTGTTTTATTATTTGGTACTCAAATGATTTGAGTGCATGTTAGATTATCAGTTCCAGTCAAGATATGAATCAGCTTTGTAATAATGGAAACCCAGAGATAAAACTGAAGTCACCTTATTAAGCCAGTCACCCTGCTTCATAGCATAGCCCCACAGAACTACTCACTGTGCACTTATTTAAACCCTTTATTCAAAAGTGTTTTGTCCTTTCTTTTTTTCCCCCCTTATTTAAAAAAAGAAAAGAAAAACTCTCATTACAGTCTTTGATTCTACTTGAATGCTGAGCTCTGAGATAATACAACCCAAAGTCTGCTTAATGGATCAACCCATTTATACTTTTCTATTTATGGAGCTCCTTTTTCTGTAGTTCTTGTATCATCTTTGTTTCCTACACCTTCCATTGTCATCTTGTCACTAACTAAAATCATATTTGTCTACGGGTAACTTACAGCCATAGACATAACTGTGTCAGAACTTCCTCATGTAAACTAGCACTTGGGATCATTTCTTGTAACTGACCATTGCAGAAATGTCATCTGTATGTTTTTTTCCCCAGATTTGGTACATGGACAGCTACACTAACAACAAAATAGTAAAAGAGTATAAATCCCTGACTGACTTTGTGGCAGGAGTGGAATCCAGAACCTACAACCTGCCTTTCAAGTGGGCCGGAACCAACCATGTGGTCTACAACGGCTCTCTGTACTACAACAAGATGCAGAGTAACATCATTGTGAGGTACAGCTTTGAGACAGGCCGTGTGGTCACGCAGAGGGCACTGGAGTCGGCAGGCTTCCATAATGTCTACCCATACACCTGGGGAGGTTTCTCAGACATTGACCTGATGGCAGATGAGCTGGGTCTGTGGGCCGTTTATGCGACCAACCAGAACGCAGGTAACATTGTCATCAGCCAACTGAACCCAGACACGCTCCAGATCATCAACACTTGGAACACAGAATATTCAAAGAGGAATGCTGGAGAGTCCTTTATGATCTGTGGAACTCTCTACATCACCAACTCCCACCTGACAGGAGCGAAGGTGTACTACGCCTACTCCACTAAAACATCCACATACGAGTACACAGACATTCCTTTTCACAACCAGTACTTTCATATGTCTATGCTGGATTACAACGCCAGGGACCGCGCCCTCTACGGCTGGAATAATGGCCACCAGGTTCTCTTCAATGTTACGCTTTTCCATATAATTAAAACTGAGGATGACTCTTAAAAGGGAGAATACCAGAATACCAGTAAGGAAACATGGGGAAGAAGAAGGTTGTGCCTAACCATGCTGATAAAACTCATTCAACCTTTTCTTTACTGTCCCTGATTATTTACATTTTACTGGCATCAATTAACTGTTTTCATATGAAAAATCCACATCCTTAACAATGAACGAAAAAGGCAGCACAATGTGTAAATGAATTTAGCGCATTTTGAAACATACTGCAAACTGCTCAGCCAACATTTATCTGTGGGCCCCATATGAGCTAAAAGTAGGGTCCGAGGTGGGGTTGTCTGCAAGTTCTGTGGTTGCCCCACTTTAAGTTTTTTTGTTTGTTTGTTTTTTCCTCACTGTCTGACATTAAATCAGAAAATGGTTTCTAAAATAGTTTCTATTTGCTAAATGCCAGAATAATGTGAACGGGATATATTTTTATGTATTTTTTATATGGCTTTTATCCAAGTCAGAAGTTTACATACATCCTCTAAGTATTAGATAGCATTGCCTTTAAACTGTTTGACTTGGGTCAAACACTTTGGATATCCTTCCACAAACCTTTGAATTTTGGTCCATTCTTCCTAACCGAACTAGTGGAACCAGGTCAGGTTCATAAACCACCTTTTCAGCTCTACCCACAAACTTTCAAAAGGACTGAGATTCGGACTTTGTGATGGCCAAAATATTGCCTGTGTCGTCTTTAAGCTACTTTGTAGCATATTTAGTTGTCCATTTCAAAGGCCATTTATGCCCAAACTTTAACTTATTGGCTGGCATATATAGGCATTGTTTCAATATTTCTACATAATGTTCTTTCCACATGATCCCATCTATTTTTGTGAAGTGCACCAGTTCCTCATGCAACAAAACCCCCACATCACCACACTTCGCAGTGGCGATGGTGTTCTCAGGCTTGCAAAGTTCCCCCTTTTTGCTCCAAATGTTACAGTGGTCACAATGGTCTTTGTTCCTGTGTGCATTTGCAAACTGTGATCTGGCATTTTTATGTTGCTTTTGGAGTAATGGCTTCTTCCTGGATGAGTAACCTTTTAGCGCATGTCCAGGACTGGCTTGACTGTATATAATGGCACTCTAATGACACGGCTTCATCCAGCATCTCCACAAGGTGTTTTGATTTTCTTCTGGGGTTTGATACATAAATTTCGCACCAAGCACATTCATTTCTGGGACACAGAACCCATCTCCTTCCTGAGCGGTATGATGGCTGGGCATTATCCTGGTGTTTAGGCTTGCTTATAACTATTTAAACATATTAAACAGACAAACATGGCACCTTTTTAGGCATCTGAAAATTGTACCTAAGGATGAACCAGATTTCTGGAGGTCCACAATTCTCTTACTGATATCTTGGCTGATTTCTTTTGATTTTTCCCATGACCTCACACAACGAAGCAGTGTGTTTGAGATTTATCTTAAAATATATCCACATGTGAGACTCAAATTAACTCAGATGTTGTCAACTAACTTGTCAGAAGCTTTCATGACATCATCAGGGTTTCCCCTGAAAACTTCTAAATTCGAAGAAAATAATCAAGGTTCTCTAAAAAGAAAAAAAAAAAAAAAAGGGATTCTCTAATGATTCTGGCATTTATCAATAATGTAATTTTGGTAATCTAGCTGACCTAACAATGTAAAAGTTTAATCTGATTTACTGTGAGACAGTGTATGTAAACTTCTGGTTTCTGTGTGTGTGTGTGTGTGTGTGTGTGTGTGTGTGTGTGTGTGTGTGTGTGTGTGTGTGTGTGTGTGTGTGTGTGTGTCATTTGTCCATTTCAAGCCCACTTTGTAGCCCACTTTTAATCCAGCCCATAGGGACATGCTGGCTTGGACGAAATAATGATCCTTCAACATGACAACATTTTGACCTCCGTCACCCAAATAAGATTAACTGACTAATTTCTCTTTGGTCTGAAATAAAGGTTATACAAGAATTGACAAGTTGCATTTATGGTTTTCTCATTCAGCTGTGCATTTATTCATGTACTTAATTCATTCCCATTTTGATTTTGTCCATGAATTGCTTATTCACTTCCATCCTTTTCTTGCCATTATTTCATTATGATCAGATAATATGTTCCTGCTTTTTATTGCCTGCATTTAGCTTCAATTTGTCTTTGCACTTTTCCTTTCAGTAGTTCTGCACTTCACCTTGTACAAGATAATGAGAAAAATCACGGTGAACCATAATGAACCTGTATAGTAACTGTACTTGGCTTTTTTGTGTCTGTGAAGATTGTCAGCCATCACTGTCATGGGATATCTTGCAGTACCAAGTCAAAGTACTAAACAATAACAGAAACTGGTTGCCTTTAACTTTGTACTCTAAGATATTAGCTTTCCTGTAATTTCAGCAACAGTTTGTATGCCTTATTCAGTGCTGTATGTTCTATAATACAACAACTCTTGTGCATGTATGCTGGCTACTCTAATGTTTTGTTTTTTTGTTGTTTTTTTTTTGTTGTTTTTTTATTGTAATTGTATCTGTGTTTTTGTATTTGCACAACATCCTACTCTCTTACAAACTAGCTATTCCCATGGTAAAGATCCAATTATTTACAGAGCAGTAGATTAGTTTATGAAAAGTTTGTTTCTGTATATAAGATGTTATTCATATTCAAATAAAAGTATTGTTTTCGTTAGGACTGTGTTGTTTTTTGTTTTTATTTTTGTTTTGTTTTTTCTGTGCATGGATCTGTAAAGATTATTCCGAAGTGGAAAGCATTCAAGATAGTTGCCAATAATCCCAGGTATGTTAATCCTGGCACTATTACCCCAAGGTCAGACCAAAGCTCAGAGGAAAAAGAAAACAAACCCAAGAGATACATCTAAGTCCAAAATAACAAAGATAGACTGAACAAGTATGACTGGTGGGAAAGAGGTGCCTGAGAAGAAAGTGTCTCCTGCCTAAAAGATACATAGAGGTAGGACAGAGGTTTGGGAAATTTCATTGACCTTGATTTCTTTGCACAATTTGTACAAAAATGGAGTTAAAGGGACTCTGTGTAATATTGTCTATTAACAAAAATGGACTGTTTCATTCAAAAGTATGACCTTATTAATTTGTAATTACTTTAGTCAACAAATCTCAGTGTCCTGGTAGGTCTTGAATTTGCCATTTATGCATTGGTGTTTCAGTGGTGATCGCCATGTTGTGCCATCATCTTGAAACTACAGTCCACGGCAGGGAACATGCAGGAAAATACAGCATGTTTTGTGTTTGAGCTTGTACGACCGGTAGTTGGCTACAAACTCTTGCCCAGCTCTAACCGATCCACTGCCCCTATCTTGTCGTCTTCTTCCTCTCCCTGTCTCGGTAGCGGATTCTTCTAAAATGGATGTCAGACTCTAGAAAGAACATTTCCCTGTCAAAGCTACAAGGTATTAGAAGAAGCACTTGCTGCTGGCACACCTTCTGCTTCCCAGCGTTCTCCCGCCTTCCTGGGTCCATCCTCACATGAGTGGGGTGCAGCTGCCGGTGAACTCTTACATCTCTGTGCTGACGGCGTTACGTGTGCTCTCTGGCAGTGGTGGGCGGCCCTCAGCGGAGGATTGGGGCACGGTTGTGATGTGGTTCTGCAGGGGGTTCTTGCCGGGTACCCACGCTTGTCTCTCAACACCCAACCTCAGGGAACCCACCACCTCTGTAGCTCTGCTAGCCTCTACCCACGCTACAAATATAATATAATGGCTACGTAGATAGCTCATCTTCATTTTTAGTTGTTGCTGGCTGATATTAGCATTGAAGTAATCGATCTAAAAAATAAAAAAGACAACATTATAAGTTGTCTTGTAATGGACTGTTCATTGCTTTACCTAAACAAAGAATGACCCAGCACCTTAAAGGTCTTAAACAGTCAGGACTTGAGAAAAACAGTAGGAAAGGGGCTACCCTAAGATGTATTTGGAATGTGGAATCTTTACAAAACATTTAACATTTAAGCCATTTGAACAAATCTTAACAGTACATATATGACATTTTTCAGACTAAATTACTAAATGACAACAACTATTTCACAAAACTAACCTCATCAACTGAGAGAATACTACTAGAAGTTGTGTTCTCTGTTTCCTGGATCAAAGACGTTTCTCGGCTACTGTAGACAGGAATTAGTCTTGGGAAACGGAGTGGGCTAAAGGATGGTTGGAGTATATGACCTCACTGCTAGATGGGAGAAAATCTTACACAGTGTCCCTTTAATTACCAGTGGCCAGTGTTTATTTGGCAAAAACCAAACACAGCTTTTCAGCAGAAACGCCTCAGACCCATTGTCACATGTGGAACGCTGTAGTCTGAAATACTGTGACAGGACCTTAAGAGAGCTGTGCTCAAGCAAATGCCCAAAAAATTTAAAAAAGAAAAAAGAAGGAATACTATACAGAAAGAATATGCCAAAATCCCTCCACAATCATGTGAGAGAATGAGAAAGTCGTACAGGAAACGGCTACTTCAAATTACTGCAGCTAAAAGTGGATCTACAAGCTACTGTATCATTTGAGTTCATTATTTTTCAACTATTCTTTTTTCTGTCTTGGCTTCCTTTAGGCACTTTGAAAAAAAAAAAATATGTAGCTCTTTATCTAAAGCTGTATTTACCTAATACTAAAATTTAATCCTCTTTCTGACAACTTTTTTTTTTTTTTACTTTAAAACAAGAAATATCCATTTTGACACACTACTGTACATTTCACTGACCTAAAATGGTGAAGGCTCTCAGCGCACTCACTAACATGCATGTCTTTGCTCCGGATACAGCAGAAGTGGCTGGTGCATGGAAGAACAAGAATAGGGAACTGTGTATCTCGTTTGTAAAAAACAGTAGCAGCACATGCAAAATTTTAACAGCTTTAAAGATGTCCAGTTCACTGTCAACAAAGTATAGATTTGCCACCAGCTGTCTGCTCTGTGATTTACAAGCTCAGCTGGAAGGAGCCTAGAGCTAACTGATTACCCTGCCTGCTTTACGCGTGTCTGAATTTGAATCCTCATTCTGCCTCACAAACAACAGAGGTGAAGGGAAAGGAGATCTCATGGTCTAACAAATCAGCACCGTGTCATCCAGGCTGATGAAGCAGCATCCTGCTTGTTACAAACTCACAAAAAGTTGAAAAGCCGGCATCTGTAAGGGCACAAGGACTGGATTCAGGCATATGGCATGGGTAATGATCCACTACATATTGTTGATGCTAAACAATGTATACAGTTTTTTATTTTTTTAAGCAAACAATATGCTGCCATCTGGATGTCTTTTTCTTCATTTACCCAACAGTGGCAGATCACATGTTGCACATATCACAACAATATAGATTGGAGTCTGAGTGTGAAAGCAATCTGTCTGCATTCCACAGTTGTCACCCACTGAAAACTGTTTCATAAGTCATGGAACGAAAGTACAATTTAACAGTTTAATATGGTGTCACTGAATGGATGAAAAATATAAACCTTAAAACAAAAAAACAAAAAAACAAAAAAAACAGAACACACACACAAAAAATTTACCAAGGAACACACAATCAATAAGGCACAGAGGGTCGTGTATTGGATGTACATCATGCTGGTGTTTGGAAGGTTTGTTGGAGATTGATGGCTACTCATACATCTGCTGGCCACCACTGAGAGGAAGAGAGACGCAGAAAGAGAAGAGATAGAAATTCCCACTTTCTACAGAAAATGAGAGGGAATGGGTGGATATTTCTTGGCATGAAACAGAACGAGAAGTGCATGATGGTCTGTTCTGCTCCTAAACTAAAGAAAGTCTCCATTTAATATAAGATGTAATAATTTGCCAATTATTGCAATGTAACTGCATGATTACTGATAAAGGGAAGAAAAGTTTATTTTTCCTCATAAAACTATTACAAAAAAAAAAAATGCTAGATGCGAGACAAAACCAAAGTTACAACCAAAGTGATGAAAACACAAACACCCAAGCAAAAGTTCCACTTAGTCTGCTGCTAACAATCCAAAGTCATATCTCAAATGGAATTAAACTGAAATAGTTGCAAAATACATGAGGAATTATAAAGAAGTGACTCATTCAGTTAAAGTCCAAACAGAGCGAGCTGATGCGCTGATGAGACAAAGTGAAATTATCTTCGGCCTCATCAGAACTCCCTCGCTCTGAGATAAACATAATTAATCTAATCCTAGGACTGGGTAAGAATTTTGCTGTAAACAACTCTAACTGCAAGCAGCATTTCATAGTTTTAATAAAGCCAAGAATAGAAGTTAATTATGAGGCAAACACAATTCCCGACAAATCTTGTAAGATTAATGATGGAGACTGGTCTCCTCACGTTGTACAGCATTTGCAAAAAACGTTCATGTACATTTCTGGATGAGCTGTTTGATGAAATCAATGTCATTCCTCGCCATCTTGTGTTGCAAAGTTAGAGCCAATGTGCTATCTGTGCAAACATAATATATTACAGAAAAGTGCAATAATAAAACGAACCGTAACAGCCAGTTTCTACCCACAACCTCCACGACAGATCAATGCAGGACAGCATCTCAGGTCAGAGAAGCAGCTCCATGCCCTCAGAAACTAAAATATAGATCTCATGAGATATGGATCCTACAAGTGCAGCTCCCAGTGACTCACCTTTTAATAAATTTAACATTGTTTGTCTGACATACATATGGATGGTATATTATATAGATGTCAATGAACTCTAAACTGTACAAAGCAATATTCAGTTACACTCATGACACTGATGATTCTGACAGACATATTTTCTCCCCAAGTTGCTGGATGATGATTGGAAGCTCAGTGACACAGCAACTAACCCCACAAGACCATAAAATTTCCCATAAGGTGGGTGAAATATAAAAAGACTGCTGATAGACTTCATCAGCTTTATTTGACCTCTTATTAACAAAGGCTGAAGTACCTTTGTCAGAGCATTCACACTATAGTTTTAATTTGTGTGATATCTTTTCTTCTCTTTCCAGTGGTAACCGGACATGAATTGATTCAATTTGGACAAAAATGTAGGACATTAGTGACTCAATATGCAAAGTTCAAAGCAAACAAAAGCCACACAATAAACTCTAAAAAAAAGTGTGCAAAATAGGATTTGAGGATCATCCTCAAAGTCTCCTTTCTTTCCTACTCTAAATGTGTTGCTAGGTAACAGACAAGCTCAGTTTTAATTCCTGTCAGCTCTTCATATTAATGAAACAGGGACTGCGAATGAACCAAGACCAATAAATTGTGAAGGAGTAACACACAGTGAAATATTTTTTGAGTCCATTTTCTCATCAACAAAAATCAGAGGTGCACTTACTTTTTAGCAGCTTAAAATTATCCAGTAGGAAGTTTATTAATGACTAAATTATTTACAGAATTATTAAGAACTAAAATGATGAAATGTTTAACTCTGCTGGGCAAGTTTTGTTGCTGTTGTTGATCTTGACACCAAAGACACCAAATACTGCCTCTAAAACAGACTGAGATCATCTTTTTCTCTGTATGTATCTCTTTGTTTGAACTGCATGTTTAACAGTGATGGATTCACAGAACAAAACAAACAAAGAAAAGAAACATCTGGCGACAGATTTATCCACCTTTGACTGGATATGACAAACTGAGAAAAGACTCATTGAAAACCTTTGACACTATTCAAAAAAAGTACTTTTTAAAAGCCATTTTTCAGTTCCTGTGCCAAATTTCCTGCACAGTGAGGGAATTGTGTTTGCTCCCTTTTTAAAACTGGAAATTGTACTTTGATATGTACTTAAGTGAATGACGCATCATCTATTTCAAAGGATTTGTTTAATTTATTTTTTATTTTTTTTAGTACGACATATGTCGACTAAAAAAATAACACGAGTGCAAATGGAAGACATTCTGAACATTCCCTTTAGCTCAGCTGAGGAGTGAAGAAAAGACATATAAAATGTAAGAATGAATGGATTTTTTTTTCTTTTTCAATAATTGGAAAGTTATGTATTGGTAAAGCAACCGTGTCAGCATTTAACAGACAGTTCAGACGTCCCTCTCCCCAAATACGTTCTCTAGGAGCACACCAGGGTTTTCCTAAGCCAGCCAAGAAGTATGATGTCCTGTGTCTGCCTCTGGATTTGTTAGGTTGTCTGGGACAGTTTCACCAACAAAATTCATCCTGGGGGACAGGCCAAGTGACATTGACGGATAGTGGCATCGATGTCCCTCACCAAGACTACGGATGCTGGGGGCCCTCCCTGGAACCAGGCCTGGGAGAGGAGTCGTTGGTGAGCACCTGTTGGCTGGGCCTTTACCCAAGAGAATAACATAAAAAAAAAACTGAAACATGGTAAGGAAAATAAAGCTTAATAGCTGAATAGTCAGTGGTGGCATAGACGTTCAAACATTAACTTTGTCATGTTGTAAATGTAATTTAAATGCAGATCATCTGAGTTGTAAGTCATGCAAGATGCATAAAAAAAAGTGGTGTATCGGGATAAATCAAAGTAATTAGACGAGAGAAACTGTTCCAGTAAGAACAGAAGCAGTTTTACTTTCAAGTCAAATACATTTTAATGGCTCGGAGAACTTTACTTGCCATAAAGTGTACAACTCCACTAATGTTGGGACCTTTAAACAAGGTTTTAATTTTCGTTAAGCTTTGAAGAACAACTCAACATGCTTGACATCCAAAACTGAATCAGGCAAAGTGTATGAGAATAAAGACATACCAACTCCAAAGTTATGCACAGATTCATCACTGATATCGGTGTCGTTTCAGAATTAAAATAGCATTTACCTGCAGAATCCTTGGGTTTGTAAACCGTTAAGATTCATCTGTGTGACATTAGAGACAACCTTTTTGTTGAAATGTCTTGGCGTCGCTATATTATTCAGGTTGGATAACCACCTCTCTGTGAGACTGAGCAATAAGTAGATAGTTAGGTTCTTTTTTTTTTTAAATCCCAATGGGAAATTGTTTGATAAAGTCTTGATTCTGTTTTCGGTAACCGAAAGAATCATTATGAAAATGGAGAACAATCAAAAGAGAAGTTCTCTCTTTTGTCCTCGTGTGTCCAAATCCCCTTTCCATTGCACACACTGGACCGGACCCACATATCCCACTCCTGAATGGGTGAGTAGTCCAAGGCATCTAATTATTATGATGTATTTCTAGTGTCACACTTTCCGGGTGAGCCTTCAGACTTAAAGCGTGTATAGATATATAGGGGGCAATAAAGCTTAGATGACTTATAGAGAGAGGTAGAATCAATCTTTTCCTAAATCAGAAAAGAAAAGTACATTCAGGAACAGAGAGGATTATTATGTCGGGGTAAAGATGTTAAATTATGTTATCTAGAACCATAAGTTTAGAAAATAGGTAAAATATCTTCTTATTTTAAAAACTTTCAGTCGGATTACTTTTATCAGGACGCAACATCTTTGTGAAGGTTTTGGTTGATATTCATATTAACGGTTGCAGCTTTAAGATCTTATTAATGTTATAACATGAATTAATGCTTGTAAATACCAGTCCTAACAGCAGTTAGCGATACCTCTCCAGTCAAATGCTGAACTAAATGCAAAGAACACTGGGCATTGTACATTGTGCACCACATTGAATATTTCTTGGTAGCAACACAACTAAAGAGCTAAATGCAGCTCAATTCCTCTGTTTCTTTTTTTGTTTTTTTTTCCCCTCCTGTTGCCTGAAGTCAATCAAAGCTGTTTTTAAGTGCTCAAGGACATGAGTGGGTATTGAGTCTTAATAACCAACCATATTGTCTTGAGCACGCATCTGTGCGGATGGACGACCACATGAAGAGCCATTTCAAATCAATTAGCGCGGACTAATTGGTCTGCATCAATACTGGCTTGATTACTGGGTGCTCTCCACAGATTTACTATGTACGTATTTACCCCATATTGTCTGCTCCAAGTTCCAGTTCTTGTCTTGTGTAAGTGTCATTTCAGCAAGCTTTTGCTCTTCTTGTCTGTTCACATTGTGTTCTGTATTTGGGGCTAATTTTACATAATCTATTATGTCCATACTTCACATTTTACACATTTAACTCAGTACAGACAGAAAAAAAAATTAGCAGAGGAAAAGGGTGTCTGCATGTTCCCCCTGTGGCTGTGTGGGTTTCCTCCAAGTACTCTGGTGACCTCCCATGGTATAAAAACATGTATAGGCTGACTGGTGTGTGTGAGAGCGATCCATTGGCAGCCTGTCCAGGACGGACCTCTGTCATTTGCCCAAAGACAGCTGGGATAGACTCCAGCAGACCTAGCAGAGTAGGAAGACGCAGGGATGGATGCATGCACATATAACTGTTTGTTTGTCTCCATGTGGTTCCATGATTGACTAACAGACTTTCCATGGTGCGTCTAACTGCAGATAGGAAAGGCTCCAGCACCCCTGTCACCCTGCACAAGATGAGGTGTGCACAGAAAATGAATGGCTGCATGGGATAACATATGCTGCAACTTTGTTTAAATAATTCAACAATGCCAAAAGGTTTTGCCAAAGGATACCTGCATCTTTTACCCAGAAGGTCTTCAGCAATTCTTTTCCCATATTCTCCTCTGAATTTTTTTTTTCTCTGCATGCATTTTAGGATTTGAAACATTCTTCTAAATGATGCATAAAAATCACTTTCCAGTAAATCTGCAGGTGGATGAACGAAGTATTCTCCATAGATAAGTTATAAATGTTCACACTCTCAATTCTTCTCCTTAATGTAATCCCTAAGGAGGGATTTTTGTTTCTATAATATGCATGCAAAGAAAAAAGGACTTTCAACCAAAAAAATTGTTTGAGAGCAAACTAATACAAACTGTAGATAAGTAATATTTCTTTGCAAAGAAAAAAAAAAACAGAAATATAAATCCCTAAACGGGAAAAATGACCTATGAAATAGTCTCTTGGACTCATTCTCAAACTCTAACAGGAAGTCCAGTATTTTCAATTGAATATGCAATATTTCCTGTATTCTGATCATTTGAAGTTTTCATGCTCATACAAACACCTCCTAAAGATCTCCTTCAGAGATGTGATTTTTGTGGTCAATCGCCTTGTTAGACAACAGCATGGCATGATATAAGTACTGACACACTGAACAGTTGGACATGTGCATTAAAATGTTTAGACGAGGTCAAAATGAATTCACCTGTAAATGTTATATTGTAGTTAAAGTGCTTTCTGAAATGTCATAGTCTGTTTTATAATGAGGCTATATACAGTCTCGGTCTTCTGTTATCCAGTTAATTGTTTAGTCATCTGGGCAGGAAAGGTATAGAGAGACAACAAAGAACTTAGGGAGGAAAATGTGTCTATAGCCTGACTGGTGGTGGTGGTGGCAATGGATGCGAGGGCCCATTTGATGCTGCTTGCGAGATGGCGTCAATGGGTTCACTGAGTGCATCAACGGATATATTAACTTCTGTGTGGATACTATTGTCACAACCAGGACAGTCAGCTGTTACCCAAACAACAAACCACGAGCAACTAAGGACATTAAAGCCCTCCTAAATGACAAGAAGAGGGCTTTCAAAGCTAGCAACACAGAAGAAGTGCATGAAATTAGTGTGAGCTGAGATCAAAGGCCATGGAGGCCAAAGATAAATATAGGATGAGATTGGAGGAAAAGCTCCAACAAAACAACATGAGAGGTGTGGAGTGGCATGAAAAACATCACAAACCAGCCAACGGCGGAGTGGTGAATGGTGATGTGGAGAGGGCTAATGAGATGAATCTGTTCCTCAAGAGATTTGATGTAACAACCCCGTCCAACCCCCAAACAGACTATTCAGCAGAATGGCAGTCCCCCCACCCCCCATGGCCCTCCCCTTCTGATGGCCTCGTGTACACCTCCTCTGCTGACCCCTGGGTTAACACCTTCACCCAACCTCCACCTGACACCTCCACACTGAGCTTCAGCGCAGAGCAAGTCAGAAGACAACTGTCAAAACTCCACGCAGGCAAGTCAGCAGAGCCAGATGGCATGAGCCCCAGGGCCCTGAAGGTCTGAGGGTCCTCATGTCATGGAAGACATCGTTCCTGTAAGAAGCCATGCCCTAGTGATCAAGTCTACTCGAAACTCCGTCTGTATGTCTACCAGAGCAAGTAACTGCACCCAGAGGATGGAACTGTCATCTGAGACTGAGATGGTTCAGAGAGTAACAGAGTTACTTCACATTTTAGACATTTCTTTTGTTAGCTATATTCTTTTGTATGGTTTCTGGACAGAGATATATGGAGACAGATGAATGCAGATAAACAGAGATGTTTTTCCTTCATATTGCTTCACAGTGTTCATTTTAAATGTCACCTATTCTCGGGTTTGCATTTGTGTATTTGGCTGCACTCCTCTGCCATCATCTCTTATCTGTGAGCACAGCAGCTAAGAATTCTTCCCTCTGAATGAATGTGCTCGATAAAACTGTCACAGACCAGACTTGTTGACTCCATATTGACTCAAGTTATAGAGATCCATCCTTTTTATTAGCTTGGCTTTGTTCTGCCCACATATGACAGACTCAATTTACCAAGGTCCTCTAAAATGGTGGTGGTTGTTCTCAGGTGGTGTAACTTTAGTCACACTTGCTGTACAATTGGATGATTACAATGTGTCAGTTAAATGCTGTTGTTTGTGTAGTACGACTGTATTCATGCGAGTGAAAGAGCATCACTGAAATGAAAATTATCTTGTCACCCATCATCAATATCAGCCTCACACCCATCATATAAACAGTGTGTAACGACTTTAGAAAGAAAAATATCTAAAATAACATGCCTCTGGACCCCATTGGACAGGAATACAAAAATTTGAGCAAATGAAAAACGTGACATAGGCAGAGCGACATCCAGCCTGGTATCAAGAAAATGGTGAGCGGCATGGAAAGAACATTGGGTTAATGGCTGTTGTCAGTTTGATGCAATTCAGTAACTCTGCTAAAAAGATTTAAAGTTTTAAATGGTAGTACTTGGACGCTGCTGTATGAGTCTGCATAAAGACTGCCCTGATCCTGTGATTAGCTCAGTGCTTTCTGTACTGGTGGAAATGGTTGTGATTCTTCACAAGAAAGGATTTTTTTGTTTGTTTGTTTTTTTGTCATGAAGTGAAAGAGTATTGCTGGCCTGGCTGCTGAAGAGTGGGATGGATGCCTCAGGAATGCACACTACTGCTGCTGTCGTCGGTCAGGAACAATACGCAGAGCACCAAGCTGGGCTGGTGGCATCATAACGCACAGACAGAAGCTGCCCTTCTTATGAACACACACACTTCGATCTATGGTAGAATTAGACTAATCAAGGATGATGATGCCACTCGCAATTTCTGGTTCATGACCATTTTATTGTATTTTCTTTCATGGTGGATGATTCCCCACAGGGCTGTGTGACACATGTGCCATCTGTTGGGCTCATGCAAACTTTAATGGGGAAACCTGACATTGTTGGGGCAGCATGTGGCAGACTGGTAAGTTGTCACTCTCATTAGCTCTGCTATAATGTGCAAATAACTTTCCATGTACTGAGTATTTATTTATTTATTGTGTATTATTTGCCTGTGTACTTTAATGGTGGATTTCATCACCACGAGCTATTCAGTTTAACCAAGACCTGCAAATAAATTGCAAGTGAAGTTAGAAGGAGAGACGAGAGTATATACATGCTACAAAGGCAATTCCCACCTTATGAGATAGTGAAAGTCTAGAAATAAAGTATCTCACCATAGAATTCGCAAGACTCATAAGCCGTGTTTATTATGCATCGAAATACAACAACACCTGCAACACCTGAGGCATCTTGTTTTGTTTTTGTTTTGTTTTTTTCTTTTAGTTCACTTTAGGAAATCCTGAAACACAGAAAAGCATGCCATGTCTACTTTAAAATGTCATAGATAATCAACTAGCGGCTACACTTGTCTTTCATTACCTGCATATAAAATATTTGTTTGGATTTGTAGAATATAAATATATCCACCTAAAATTTGCAGCTCTATCTGAATGACAAATTTCTTTACATCACCAATCATCTCAGGAGAGTTTGGAGTTTGGGATGTTGCTCTCTCAAAACGTTTTGCTGAGACCCGTCTTCTAGATGTGAGGCAAGGTGTGCCTTTTTGGAGTCAAATACAGCCTGTTTAATCTTCAGTCAGTTGCTCAGCATGATTGACACATTCAAATGGAACGGAAAAAGGAAAAAGATGGAAAAGGAAATACTTGGATTTTTTTTCTTCTTTTTTTTTCTTTAAGATAGAATGCAGTCCTGTATTATAGCACCTATACACCTACAGTAAAAAGCAATGAAACATGCTTAATTTTGTTGCTTTTTCAAAACCAAGCAATGATATAATGAGACTTTTGAAGTCTTTGTGAGACAATAATGTTCAAAGCACAGATCTGAAGAAGGATACCAGAACATTTCTGCAGCATTTAAAGTGCTCAAGGGCAGAGCAGCTTCCATCATTCTCATAAGCAACACGTCTGGCATCACCAGCAGACTTCCTAGATGTGTCTGCCAGGCCAAAGTGAGCAATCAGTGATGAATGGCCTTGGGCAGACATGTGTAATCAAGATGCCAATGCATGAGAGGTCTTTTGGACAGGAGAACCCGCTTAGAAGCACTCTACCTTTGAGGTTGAGTGGTCAGACAGAAGCCTTTCCTCACTAAAAGGTACATGTTAGCCTTGTGACAGTTTGCCAAAAGGCACCTGAACAACACAGATCATAAAAATCCAAGTACCTTGACCTTATAAAAACCTTATAAAAATATGTAGTGGGACACATAGTGTTATTTTGAAAAGCTTCATCGTAGTTTTAATGACCTTGTCAACAAATACAGTAGTTTTACAAATTGTCATATTGGATTTATGTTCTTGTCAAGGTGTTACTAATGGCAGGGCACTTAACCATGCAGTAGTTAAGTCAACAAAGTACTTTTTGTCAAATTATTCAAACAGTCTGGTTTATTACATAGCTCCTTTATCTATTTTTGTACATGTGCATTGCAGTAACAACGTCCCCACATCATGGCTGATGTCTGCACAAAACTATAAAGAGTTGCATTTCCATTACTGACCACCAGGTGCTAGCTCCAAAAAAGAGGGAATCCCAACTGGAACCCGTGTTAAAATATTTAACTTTGCAGCAGCATTTTCAGCCTTGTACAAAGAAAAAAAAAAGACAACTGTATGGGGTTATAATTATATAATTACATCAGGTGGCTGACCAATCAAATGACTGGACATCATTTGAATAAAAGCTATGATATCCATCTAACAGAAGTGTTGGAAAGAGCTGAGTGTGTTCAAAGCCAAGAATGTAATATAATTAAAGTAATATACTATATTTATGGACTGTTACATTATACATACAGCACCAGCCCACTGTTTGGAAACACTGACTCCAAAAATGCGTATCTAAGTTTGTCCAAACCTTTGACTTGTATGTAGGACATGTGTGGAAGGATTGATACCTAAGTTTAAATATAGATTAATGGGGTCATGATTTTTTAAAAATCTTTTAAGAAAATATATGATTCATAAAAGATGGCCATCTTTGGGTCTGTAGAGGCCATCTCAGGATGTTAACTTTTACATCCATCAAGACGGGTGCACTGAGATCTTTGAGTGGCAGCTGAGCATGTTGGGCCACAGATGAACAGGCCCCACTAAGAGATCAACTTTCTCAGTCTCAAGCGTGAGAGATTGATCAGTGGAGAGGACTGCCAAGGCCTTGGTGTGGGGAATGTAAAAAGTGATTGAATTTATTTTTTCAAGGGAAGAGCTTTCAGGGTTATGGGTAAAAGAACTATGATTTTTTAAAAAAAAGAGAGAGAGAGAGAGATGGCACTTTTATTAAATCACTTACCATAACTTTGTGTGGGCTTTGTTCACACACACGCACAAGCTCTGGTGTATACTGCACTCTATATGTATAGAATCAAACAGGCTCATCCTATTTTCAGTTCATTTTGAAGTCTCTTGTCCTTAAAGAATACATTCAAATCCCCTGAGTAAATAATGTAACTTCCCTTTGTTGTGCACAGTGTGAATTTAAACTAAGGATTCATTTCTGTTTTATCTTTAAGTTTATAAATGCATGGCAACTCCTGTTGGAAACATGTATTATTTCCTTGACTTTTTTTTTTTTTTGTCTTTTATCTGGTGCAGTTGAATTATCTAGACTTATATGAGCCTGTTTTCACACTCACTAACCCGTGTTATTTTTATACATATATTTGTTGGTATTAAAAGACAGACTGAAGATTAATTGAATTGTCTTTTAAGAAAATGAGCTGGCAGCAGTTATTGTTGACAACGGAATAGATTGAGGGAAGTTAAAAAAAAACAACAACTTCCTTTAAGCAGAAAATCAATTGAATGTACTTTTTAAAATGGTTTGGGATCTGCTTGGTGGAAAGTGGATGAGTGTTTAAGGCTAGGAAAAGGTATGGAAGCAGACAGGCATCATGGGGAAAAAATGTGGCAAAATAGGTCACGAGAAACTATTTAGCGTATGAGCTCGCACATCACTGTAATGGCGACCCAAACAACCTGGGGGAGATCGACTGGCGTGCTTATGCAAATATGAAGAGCAGGTGCAAAATCAGTTTCTAAAAATTTACCATGACTATATGTAGGGTATAGAACAATAGCTGATGTTTCTATTATAAGTAGTATAAACTCATACTGAATCTTTTTTTTATTTTTGGGGTGACTTGAGGCTTTAAGAGAGCTGAACCTAAACAATGATATAAAATGCAGTGGACCACTGATTGAATAGAGAATCATCACATAATCCCACCCGGAACCATATAAATGGCATCATTTTTAAACAGAAGAGCGAGGCTCCCAGCAGCAGCTATTACTCTTTGAAACTGATTGCATTCAGAATGCTGTGTACCTTTCTGAGTACCTGTCAGCTTTGTGATTTGATTTGACCCCAAACCAATCCAGAACAGAACTACCTTGGGCTTCACTTATTTATTATATCACTTTCTAATCATATTTATAATCCCTGTTGCAAGACAAGGAGGGGAAAAAAGAAAAAGGGAAGAATGACTATAAAACCAACAGCAGGTATTTCTTGATTCTAAGGATTTGTCTTTCATAACACTGAAAACGCATAATTCTACTTCTTGACCAATCAATTAAGTGCACTTTTTCAGAATGGTTAAATTTGACTAAACTATTCCATTTCTGTTGAGATGGTACTGTTGTGGAAAATTGAATTCCCATACCAAGCTATGCCAAGCTGCACCCTTACTATTCCACATAATGGGAAAACAAATGCAAAGACAGACAAATCGAAGAAAGGGAAAGCATGAAGCAAATGAGAAAGTACTATCAGGGCTTTAGTGTCATCCAAGATTATTAAAATGCTCTGCAGAACATGATCTATATTGAGTCTGTGGCACACTGCACCAGCTCTTTCCCCCTGCTCCTTAGTCCTACAGGGGCCATGAGAGTTTGCCCAACTAGTCCACATGCATACAACCTCTTCCCTTTGGATATTTATGTATTATAATTTCAAATTTTGGACTAAATTTCAAGCTTGTAAATGTCAAATGAAGCTAAAATACATTGTAGATGGGTAATCTTTTGGATATCTTTGCTGAATGTTTTGTTGCTGATACAGACAGTTACAGACAACACAGCAGATTATCACCAGTTCTTTCTTTTTCCAACTTGGAAATTTTGATAATCGGCTGGAGATGTGGAATATTTCAACTAAAGGCATTATCACTCCATCACTACTAAGTCATGCTGATACCTTCATGAAATTACTTCATGCAGATAATTTCCTTGTGAACAGCCATGTCAAGCACACATAATACCTGGTTAGATTTGTGCGACAGCGTAGGCCAGGATGAACTCGGAGGAAATCTCAAATCTGAGTCTCTTAGACGTTACTTAGACGTTTGCTACATTTTGTGCAACAGGCCTCTGCTCCCTCTTTCCATTTATCACCAGTCCACTATAGTCTTAAAATGAGGTTATGAGATCATGAGATTTCTAGATGCAAAAGTAGTTTTGGGCCTCATTCACATGTTTAAAAAAGGTTACATGCCATCCCCAGTCAGCAGTGATTTGGTACAAGGAACAAAAATATAACCACAGTCAGTCAACAATATTGTCTTTGACATTAGGGGGCTAATGGCATCAAGTTCATTATCCTTCCTACAGCAGAAGGTCAGGTGTGATAGATTTGTTGTCAGCTTGCTGTACATTTGAACAGATTAAAGCAGACTGAGGATATGTACATCAGTTGTTTTTAAAAGCTGTTACTCAGCAGCCATCAGATGGATTTAGCCATCAACTTTCGCCTTATGTGGGTGTGAACATATACTCGGCATCTGCTATAAATCTTTTTTTAACTTTCTGATTTTTCTTTCTAATGGCAGAAAATTAAATCTATTATACATTCATGAGACTCACATGCTTCCCCAGGCAAATGATTTAATTATGCTCTATAAATGAGCTGTGAAAGAGCCTTTTAAAAAAAGTCTCATCATTTTCCTCAATTGCCTCTTTGGTTCTTTTCTGCACTTTCTAAATTACCTATTAGAGCTCAAAAATAAGAACATTTTCACATAGTGTCAGCTGACAACACAATAAAAGAAGAAGAAAGTTCTGACAACAATTTGGGGCTACAAACTGCAACACACCGAAGCGCTCTGTGAGCCACATGGAGATGACATGAACGCCATGCCCGAGTGTGTATATGGTGACATCAGCATCTGTGTGCACAACTTCACTCACACCAGAACAGTGAGTTTCTTCCCCAGTAACAAACCTGGAAAGTACTCGGTCACTAGTGACCTAAAAAAAAACAACAAGCAGGTCGAGCTCCACTAATCTTCAGGTGCGTTTTTATTACCGGCTAAACTCGCCATCGTCTCTCCACTCATGGTGACAGGACCATTTACATGTAAACTACCACTTCAAACCACAGGGTGGCGGTAGCACCCCACTTTTGCTCTTTATCAACTGCCAAAAAAAAAAGATGTCTGCTAAAACAAAGAAATAAAAGAAGAAAAACAATTTAAAACAATGTGAGAAATATTGGACGAGTTAAAGATGTATGTTGCTTGTGTAATATATAATGGTGAATGAGGAAAGGCGACTCTTACGTAAAGTAGGAAATGAGACGACTTTTAAAAGTTCCTGAAAGCCTCTTTTGCATAGCTCTTCCTGATAATGGAGACGATCCGGCCCCCGAAAAAAACTACCCAGAACCCCCACTAGTGGATCCTCTCGTTTCAGTTGTGATGCACTGACTTCGAATGTCATTTAGGTTGCCACATTTGAAAAAAGGATGTTTGGATATATTTGATCAGAGTGATTGTAAAGTAATATTTATAGCATCATAGGTTAACCTAAGCTCAAGATACTGTTGCTAATTTGCGTGTTACAAAAGCTGTTTTGCAGTTACTGCAAAAACAGGGGAGCGAGCGTGTTCCAGCAGCTTTCAAGCCAACTCATTCCACCCATTTGCAACATGGTCCCCTGCAGTAAGAAGAAAAGGGGAATTTAAAAGCATTTTTCAGAGAACCGATTAGTGACATCACAGGGGTTTGTCCAGTTCTTCTTCTATGGTCCATGGTTTTGATCATGTGTCTTGCCTCCGACTTTCAGATGTTTCCAAACGCTTCCCCCCCGGAATGTGGCTCAAAGCAACGTGAAGCTTCTTAGGTTTTCATCCCTGTTTCGACAGATAAAGTACCAGCCACAAGTACATGTGGTGGACAGCATTTTCAACAACCCTCATCCCACATTTGTCCAAACTCCAAACTCCAGTTTGAGCAGCAAATGAGACATTAAATAACAGTTTTAATGAAACATTAGTATATATTCGAGTTATTAAGGAGGAAGTGGAAATACATAGCCACGATATATTGCGACATCTTATTGTAGCATAGTTTTAGTGTATCCCACAAGCAGTGTGACTGCAGATACCACAGCAGAGCTGAAGAAATACCTCATAGATGCATTTGTGCCAAAACCTGCTGCTTATCTCAGTGCGTATTCCTCCAGTGTTCTTGGTGAGAGATTTTTTTCTGAGACGAGGGAGGTTCTTTCTAAAGGAGAAGGGAAAACAGCCAACTCAACAGGACAGCAGATCAGCTTTAAAAAAATAAAATAAATAAAAAATCAAACTCTTAATAGATGACAAAAATGAAACATGTTCATTAATTTTAATTTACTGATCTTTATTTTCCCAATAATAATACAAACTGTTCAACCACATTTCACTCAACTAAAAGTGAAACATCCTACAAAAAGGTCCATATAAAATTACCTCAACCACACAAAACAAATGCAGTGATTTAAATGTTTGCAAAGGGAGAGAAAATTATAAATTCACATTATGTTTATCCAAAAAGCGTCAGCATTGTGTTGAACTGTAGTGGTCAACTGATTAATTTAACTGCTGTGCAAAAACCTCTCAGTGTTCAGCAAAAGGCATGGTTTTACTGATGTTAATGCAGTCAACAATAGAAATATGAAATAAAGTACTGAGAGAGAAAGCAATTTCCCTTACAACCCATAATTCCTGTCTCTGACAATTACGCTGTAGTGATTTCTGCAAAATACAATGATCTGAACTGGTGGTTACACTAATCCCAGGCCTAGTTCAGAAATTCATTTTAATGTTCTCTATAACTGTTTCACAAAACATATCAATAAAATGACAAGTTACAGGAAATGGCAAGTAGATCTGACTGTGGAGGTGGGTGCTGAAATGTTTTGAAACTTTGAACCAATTTGCAGCACAATTAGTTGAAACATTTCACATCCTCAATTTGTCCAGCACTAATAATTGCAGATGCTCTGCAATTATCTCTTCATCTGTCCATGAAATGTTAGTGTTGAATCCTGTAACTGCGCTTTACAGGTTTACGGTCAAGTCAGCAATTACTTTTCCTTTCAGAAATGCCATTAATATAATACATGACGTGTGTTTCTTTGAAATATAAGTGAACTGCTTTGGCCATCAGAAAAATGGGCCTTTGCCTTTTTAATACAACTTAAATGACTTTTTTTTTCTCAATTTGCTTTCAGAGGAAATTTCTGAACTCTTGTGTTGCTTTTCTTTTGAAAAATGATAGTATCAATAGTTCAAAGAGCTGATTAAAAACAATTTAAGACAACTTCCTGAACCATATACTGTTTAATGTGACTTGTTTGCATTAAGTTTAGGCTTTGTCTTTTTGAAGAAACAAGTGGCCATGTTAAGACAATAAAGTGGATGTCTTTGTTTATGGTCTGTTTGTGCTCTTTTCTGTGAAGCCCATGGACCTATTTGTGCAAACTCTGACTATGTTGAATCTTAAATGAGAGAAACGTAGGACTTTTAATTTCAGAAAGCGATCTAACTTAAACCTGAGAAAGAATGGTTCAGTGGTTTAAGCAGAGCCCCATTGGTTGCATGTTCGATAAAGCTGTTGCGAGAACACAGAACTGCCACTGGGTGGAGCCAAAGCATCAAGCCTCTGAGCTTTTCCTTCTCACTCTGAGCTGTTTCTGCTCGTGCACAGGTCAGAATCAAGTGGCAGCCATCCCACTTCCAGGTTGAAGCTCATCCAGGAAAAAGGTTATGTTGCAGCTCCTTGACTGACCACTAGGTGCTGCCTCAACAGAGAAAATGCCCATTGACTCCCATGTTAAAAGTGCCAACTTTAAAGCAGAATTAACCATATTTACAGCCTGGTACAAAAATCGGTTCAGTCATGATAGTTTGATATTACATGAAGGACAACTGTACAGGGCTTTTATTCTTTTTATGTACCACATCAGATAAATTTAGATTAAGCAGTGAAGCTGACCAATGAGATGCCCAGATTCTCTTGACTGCGAGCTAGCCACTGGCTCCGCTGTTAGCTCTGACAGCTTTGTTCCACTTCTTTGCAACCTGGGGTCCATTACGAGGAAAAATGGGCTTCAAAGGCCCTCTGTACAAATATATGGTGCTGTGTCTATATATATTTATATATTTATCTTTAGTAAGATGTTTGACCCTTTGAAGAACGAGCAGGGGTAAGTTTTGACACTTTGGAGGCGGAGACAAGTTCCTCATATGATTGGTTATATTCTGATGAGGTCACACTTACTCTACCTACTCTACCTCTCTGTAACCATCTGTACAGGAAGGAAGGATCTGGAAGTGTCTGCTGTTGGAAGGCCTTTGGTAACTTTGGTAAGTCATGATTTTCATTTTACAGAAGAAGTTTTCCATATAATGAAACAAGGGAGCAATATTCTTTTAGAGCCAGACATGCTTTGGAACCTTTGATGACCATTGGTCATCAGTGATGTTTCCCCTCAAGACAATTCTGTACTGGCTTTAAATTTGAGACTAAGACAACATCTGTCAATGTCTGTCTACAGTCTTTATTTTTCTTTCTTTTGTTTTTTGTAGACTGGAAAAAGGTATCAGCAAACCTGTGCAAAATTACCCACACCTTACCTATGTGTTGCTATGGTGACTAAAGCCTTGTGCTAACATTCCACTCTGCAACATTTATGCACAGTCATGCTTTAATTCTCATGCTTTTCAAAACAATTGGCACTTTGAAAGTCACAGTGGTGCTTCTGCTTTTGCACTCAGAAACTTTCTTCCCAAAATGGTCACAAAACAACTTAATGGTGGCAGTCTGGAGTCCTGTGGGAGGATTCCAGATGCCAGGTGAGATTGTTAAAATGCTGCAACAGTTTCTTTGTCACTTAGCTTATATCACAATTTAATGATATGCTTATGTGACAGTAAAATTTTACATTAGAACAAAAGCAGAAAATTGGATGTAAGTGGGTTTTCATAGACGCCTATAATCTCCAACTTCATTTCTTCCTTTAATATTGAGATTTTTTGATTGCACAGTGTTTCATCTCAGGAGAGAATCATCCCTGCTGATGTTAAGAGTTCTAGAAAATTACATTTGCAGTTTATGTATAATCTTTGAAGAGCATCTTTCAAGCATCTTTAAGTTTCTAATTCAAAAATCTAAGTCACACATTTCATTTTCACATCTGTTCTTTATTCATCCTTACTTGCAGATGAGGAAAAAAAAAACAAAACAACGCATTATCTGCATCATGACATTTTTCATAATCACAAAGCCAAAAATAGCATTTGAAGTCGACTTATGCTCCTTCTCAATCATCTTTTGTATTATAACCCCTAAGGCTGATTCAATCTCCTTTAGAAGTGACAACAAAGTTGTTCACACTGCTCCCCAGGGAGTAGGTTGATGAATGTATTTGGCATATCTCTAAAGACTCGTAGTATCAACTCCACACCTTGACTTGAGATTTGTGGTAAACAGTCTGAGTATTTTGAAAGTTTTTAGATACAGAACAGTGCTGATGAGACTCCTTCTGGAGGACCTTTAAATTCACAGCAGTGTTTCATGAACCAAATAAGTACAACTGTTGATAGAGTGCAACGTTAAATGGTAGCAAAAAACACACAATGTTCAGAAGTTGGCATTCCCATGAGCAGGAGTCCAACAATGTCAGAAATATTGACAACTGTTTCCTGGAGTTGGTTTGTTTTTATCCCCCAGGCCAACGTAGGCTCAGACACCCAGAGTAACAATATCAGCTTGTTCAAAAGTTATGAGATGTCGGCCTGATTTTCAAACCCAGTCATTTCTTTTTCATTGCCCCTTTTTTCCTCACAGACATCTAATTCGTCAGAGGAGCTTCATCCTCTTCCATTTGTCCCAGTTGACTCAATATTGAGACTGTATTTCTTTATCTTCAGGATGCACTCTAAATGCAAATGGCTAAAGTGTCTTGGGTTTTAGCGTGTGCAGAACATTGCTAAGGAAGATGAAAAAAGACAAGTTTTCGCAAGAAATGTGCTAGTTTCGATCACAAATTGACACCATCCACAGCTAATTTTGTGATTATCATTAATGACCAAAGAAGTCTTGAAGAGTGGAAATTGGTGCCAGAAGTAGTCTGTTGGTGTTTAAAAATGTGTGTTTTTGTTTTTTTTTTGAGTGTTGGGTAGAAACTGTGGAGAGAAATATTTGTTTTAGATTTCTCAAGTGTGGCTCCTGCAGCTCTTATCAAAATAAAAATGCACATGTAAAGGCGAGAAGGTGCAGACTGGCTGCGCTGTCCTGATGCACTTTAAAAGCACACTTGATCAACAATTCTTTGTGTGAGACGGCACATCTCTAACACTTGAAAAGAAACCTCCTGAAGGTTCGGGACACAGAACCGAGTTGGAAACAGTCAGCGATTCCTATTGCAGACATATTTCACTTAAAGATAAAACGTAAGATATTTCCATAACCTGCCCGAGCTCACATGATGGATTCTTGGTCAGAAGAGGGCTACAAACATTTACAGAATAAAGCGAAGTTTGGACAACAGGTTTTCAGACATGGCACAGGATATATCATGTCTGCAGTTTTAATTTGGGGTGACAGCAACTTTCCCATGTGTCTGAATAGGACGATTCAGGTTTAGTTAATCATCAGTTCCAATGAAATGATTGATGAGTTCCTCACACTAAGGAAAAATGCCATAATGAGGCTAATTTAGAAAACAGCTGAGCTTTTGTTTTGCGCTGACTGTATATACAACTGGACATACCCCGGTGGAGGTTTCTTTATCTCAGTGTGATGAAGGTAAATACCTTGTGGATACAAGAAACAAAGGTGAGTGAAAACAAGTTCACTTCATGACGCAACTGAGCAACTTGTATCCATTATTTCTTTGCTGTATGTGCAAAAATCCTGAACAAGTCTTAAATTTCTTTTGTTCTTGACTCCTGTGCTGAGAGAAGCCAGTGGCTTTTTGCTAATGTGATTTAAGTTCAGCAGAAGGCAAAACAAATTTGTTCTGAGGGTTAGATTTTATTCCCTGATGAAATATCTGTGTTGACAATGGAAGATGACAGTGGAGTCACCATTCAAGTCTCCATGAAGTCTTCATGGAGTTTCCATGCTGGAAACATGAAGTAGCTTTAAGTGATGCTGACAATGATCTATCTGGCAGCATATTATAGCTTTTTTTTTTTTTTTTCTGAAATCTGTCTTGTATCTGTATTTAATAGTCATAACAGTAAATGACTGTAGCTTATGTACAGCAAGTTATTAAGAATTAGATATGTACTGTTCAGTGGACAGATGGTCATTTATTAGTGTCTGAATATTAAAATCGGCACAGATGGCAATCATTATTTGCTTATTTGTATGCATGCAAATTCTACTTCATATAAATTAATAGGTACTTTAAAAGCTTAAAATGTATCTTTTTTCAAATAGCCTAAATCTGACTTTTCTTTTCTCTTTTGCAGAAAAACGATGGGTCATATTTCTATTAATCTGTCTGAAAGCAGCACATGGGTTTTACCGTCTTAAAATAACAATATTAATTTAATTTGAAGGAATATTCAAATACTTTTAGCAAGCATGTTATCTAGCTTTTACAGTTTCCCATTTCTGCTATCAGCACCGTTGGCTTTCAGCACCTCTCCTGGCCTGACCATCTTTGCAAACAATTGCATATTGCTAGGCAACAAGGAGACTCAAAAAAAGTAATATGGAAAAGAATACAAAGGGGTGACCAAGCAACTGAACAAAAGTGGAACGCCTTAACTTCTTCTGAGCTAAAAAAAAAATTGCAAAAGTTCTTTTGTGCTGCTTTAATATGATATTTCTGTTAGTTTATTTCAATAAGAAACAGCCTTTACAGTTTTCTCTTTGTCCTCTTGACATGTGGTGTATATTTAGAATAATGTGGCAATGAAAATCTAATGCATGAAAGAGGCTGAAATTTTATACAGAAACTGAATCACCAATGAGATAAATCTCAATGTGTGAGTGACTGAGTTGGAAGAGACTGATGAAAGGATCACTTCTAACTCAGCTGGCTGAAGTTCAAGAAGTTCAAGCAGAGGAATAAGCTTTTATTTTTCTTTGTCCAAAGGTAAAAACCTTTTGACTTGAAAGACATGAGTTTTTCAGCTCAATGTAATTCCTGAAAACATGTCAACTCTTAATTTAAGACTTGAAAACAATGAAAAGGTCTCTATATGTATATAAATGCTGTAAGCAGATTAGCTGTACATCACTGAGAAAAAGAATATTAAATGTCAGTTATAAAGTAAAGGCTCATTCATGGTAGCATGTAGGTATCCATCTGCAGGAATCTCACCCCACACTGAGCAAAGAAGACGAGATAGCAAGCAATTCTCCAACAGACTGAGAGAGCAAAGCTGAGATGTGAACATCAAACCTTTGGTGAAGAGAACAGGCAATTAGTTCAGCGGTCAATCTTCATTAATTAAAACATTTAGATTCACTCCACCACAAAGTGGATCTCTTTTCACATATTGCTGTGAGTGACAGCAACACACTGCATTGTTTAGACGCACCAACACAGAGCTGTAGCAGAACCACGCTCAAGCCTGAGAGGATGAATAGATTCGAAAGGTCAGTCTTGTGTGTGAAAAATTCATCCACATATAATCTTGATCCACTTAATCCTGTTCAAAGTTCATCAACTTTTTCTTTCATCCAAAAGTTTATTTCTGCTCTTTCTGAACATAAATGCACTGCTTACTTTTTTTTTCCTGATTCCATTCTAAAACTATGCCCTCAATTAAACTTGTGACCCAAAATAACCACTGCTCTGCATCACAAGCTAATGAAAATTTAATGCTTCTACTCCAAATAAGTTATAAATTGGCTCCAAGAAACGAACATGTGGTTCATTCCAGTGGGGAAGCTGGGCTAAGTTTTAATGCAAAATGCAACCTTGTGAAGAGTTTCATTCCATGGACAAAAAGGAGCGACTCTGACTCATCAATGAACGGACTTTACACAAGTTCTGAAGCTGTTTTGTGATGTAACACATAAAAGTGTTAGTCAATTACTTCCTCTAAGCCAGTGTGTGGATCCTCTGTTGATCAGGGCTGCTTTTCCTGCACATCCCACAGATGCCTGATCAGATGCTTGTGGTTTCTGAAGCCAGGGTTGCATCATCCTGCTGAAGGAAGCCACTTCTATCAAGAAATGCTGTTGCTGTAGAGGGGTACATGCAGTCTACAGTGATTTATTGGTGATTCATGCCAAAGTAACCCATAGTTTCCAAGCAGAAAATTACCATTGTAGTATCATACCATAGAGTATCCCACTGCCTTGGCCAGTTGGCTTCTTCTTCTCCAGGATGTATCCTGCTGCCGACAGCTTATTTCATTGCTCCATGGTTCAGTTCTGATGCTTATGTGCCCATCGTTGTCATTTTCAGCAGTGAGCACGGTCTCAGTGTTTGCTTTTCTTTTGGAATTTGGACAGTGACTCTGGGTTTGATCCTCAGAGGTCAGCTTTCACCACCATGCACATCACATGTGTCAAACTCGATGCCTGTGGGCCAAATCTTGCCCACCACTTCATTTAATCTGATGTGCAAAGACTGAAAATACAATAAAATTTCAATGCAACTGCCCATTTGATTCAGTACTGACATCAAAAAGGTGAGGAGAGTAGCAAGGAGACCATTTTATGTTAAATACAATTCAGCTATGCTTTGAAAAGATTTTTAAAAAATTAAAAACTGCTAACCTTTGCCAAAACAGTGAAACTACAAATTACTCTTTTTTTTTAAACCAAAATTTGATATTTTAGGACAAAAAGCTGAAATCACAGAAGGATTAGTAGTTTTATGTCAAAATGTTGCAAAAAATGTTTTTTTTTTTAATATTTCCAACCAAAAACTGTAATTTCATGTGAAAAGGTCAAAATTTTGTGATATTTGTGACCTTATTGATAACAAGTTTTTTGTTGTTGGTTGCAATATTTTGTTTGTATGTTTTTCCAGAAAAAGTCAACATTTTTTTAATGTTGGTGATTTTACAAAAAAAAAAAGTTTCAATGTCATGGTAAAAGTAGTAGTGAAATTTGAGATTTTATGATAAAAACAAAAAAACAAACATTCTTTTCCTCCTGGAATGAGTAGAAAATCTGACAATATAGCTGGTTGAGAAAGTAAAGAATAACGGTAACCATGGTGATGATGTAGACCAGGATGAAATAGTTTGACACCCCTGATGTACATCAATAAACTGGCTCAGCAGGCTCCCTGTAACCCACACATTTCATCACAGCTGGGGCTCTTTAAACATGTTTAAACATTCAATGTCAAGAATTGTCGAGTCATATTTTTTATTGCACTACATACCCCTCTTAGGTATTCTGTATATATACAAATTAGTATTTATTTTCTTATAGTTATACTGTATATATTAAAGTCATTTCCATTTTTAATTTTTTAGCTTGTTTTACTTGCTCTATTTTTATTTCCAGTATTCTTCCTACTGTAGGAAAACATTGTGCAATGTCTTGTTTTTTTGTTACTCTGCTGTAATGACTCAAATTTCCCTCCGGGGATCAATAAAGTCCTATCTATCTAAACTCAGGGACCCAGAAATGCCACCAATACACAGACGCTTACAGGTTTTAATTGAAAAAAGGGGTAGACTGATTGAAGATCTGAAGCAGAGAGAGGCAGGTGAGTGACAAGGGTAAGGCAGGTCAGCACAGTTTTGTTGAGGATGAGATAGACCAACCTGTCAGGTTATGGCAGACACGATGAGGATGTTCCTGGAAAAAGCATGGTCCAGATTGGTGACAGGATCTTCAGTGATTAAGTGGGAGAGAGGAATCAGCTGGCAGAGTGGGGTCCAGAGAGCCAGGAAGGGGTCACGCTATAACGGTCTGGAGGCAAAAACTGGTCAGGCAGGAAGCAGGCAAAAACAGGGGTACAGAATTGTCCAAGAGCTTTGTTGCATTTCAAAGGGCTGGATCTCTTCGGCTAGATGCTTCAGATAATTTGGCACTAGTGCTGTGGCTGGGAGAGACAAACAGGTGAGCTGGGTTTAGAGATTGGGGAGTTTGAGGGTAAGGAGAGCGATGAGAAAAGCAAAACCAAAGAAGACATGACATGACTAGGCGAGGAACGGGGATCATGACATTCTGTAAGATAATAGATCCATAACAAGAGTGTTGAAATGTTAGATCTCCAGGCGTGTCCAGCTTGAGCAGTGAAGGTAAAAATGGCTGCCTGATAAAAATCTAATCTCTGTTGATGTGTGGTAAACCTTTGCAAGTTAGGGTTCTGGTTTTAACTATAATGTTGGCTGCAGCTGTACAAACTGATTACATTTACATGTATAATATTCAAAGGTCACATTCACTTTGCCTCTGCAGTGCGTGTTCCGCTGTAAATTTTAAGCTCTTTTAACTCACTTGACATTTTATTGCACCTAATTAAATTCAAATTCAGGCGAATTGAGAAGAGGAAAATTAAAAATAAGAGTGAAGGATTTTGAAGTTGAGATGAAACAACAGTTCAACCGGTTGTTTCCTGCTGCCCTAAAAACAAGATAAAAGTGGGTTTTTTGTTTGTTTGTTTATTTTTTATCTCCTGATATTCATTTCAGACCAATTGAAGATAATATACAGGGTTTATGTTATGTGCAAACTATTTGTAATTGAGGTGCCAACTCAGCAGCACAGAGGAGACAGGAGAAGTTATTTAGTGGGAATATCTTTTGCTTACAGCACATACTTATATTCATAATAACTGGCAACTGATAACTAATAAAGTTTGTGTCTTATAAAAATGTTCACCCCTTTAGCATTTTTCCAATCTTGTTTCCTTACAAAGTGGAATGATTTGGGTTTGGAAAATTTTTAGTCGCACCACACTGAAGGCACATGGTATTACTGATGGTGAAATAATAAAAAAAGGATTTTTACATAAAGAAAAAAAAGGCACATGTGAGTATTCAGCATCCCCGTGGTCAATATTTTTGAAGAGCCCTCTGTTGCACAATTTGTGCTACACATCTCTTTGGGTATGTTTTTATAATTTGGTACATCCAGCGAGGGATTTTTTTTTCAGTTCTTTACAACAAAAGATTTTTTAGTAACTTCAGTGCATGGGTTGAACTGGTGTTTAGGAATCCGGAAGCCACATAAAAGATTCTCAAATGTGAAAATTGGGGCTAACTAGATGTACCCTTTAACCATTCAGCTGTTTCTTGGCCTGGTCTGGGATTTTTCTGTGGTCTGCCCTTTTCATGCAGGTTGATGGAAATATATTCTTTCCATTTTCTGATTTTATATACATGTTTGTTTGTTTTTTTCTTTTTAAAACAAACTCAGAACTGAACTTTGTCATTGATCTGTTTTAAGTTCTTTGGACTTCATTGTTCTTGTTTGATGGTGTTTCTTGCTTAGTGGTGTTGCAGACTTTGAGTCCTTTGAGAATAGTTAATGTGTATATGTGACACTTTAATTAGTACAGATAAGCCAGCCTATGTGTAATTAATGGGACTTTGAAAGATAATTGGCAGGAACAGATATTTGTATTTCTAAATCAAAAAAGGGATAGAAACATATACACAGATCAGCTTGTATATTTTCTTTTTGTTCTTGCTACAGATTTTTTAAACTTTCTTCGTAGTCTTACTTCACCAGTTTGGGCTATGTTATGTTTAATATTAGCATACAATTGTGTATATTATTCCAGGTAGCAATGTATGGTCTCACTGATTCCATACTTGGCTGGTTAAATTTGCAAGAAAAGAAAAAAATGTTGCAGAATCTTGCACATTTTAACCGTGTTCCAGTTCATGTCAGGTCCTCCCAGTAATGCATCTGAAGGCCTGTTGCATCATAGCGGCTTCACATATACCGTCCCATTTGTTTGGTGTTTTCCTCTACAAATATGTTTGTTTGTTTTTTTACCTTGAGCTGAAAGGGATACAAGATTCCAAAATATCCCAAGATTTATCGGCATTTGCTAACTGCTGGCAAACATGACAGATGCTCCTGTCTCAGGCTGAGGCAAATGAATCACCAGCAGCAACATGTCTCAGTTTCTTTGAATAAAACATTTAAATGAGAATTTCTATCAAGACAGATGAGAAACTGCTGCTGTCGGCATTACGAGGTGACAGGACCAATGCTGATGATGTAAACAGCAAACATCTAGGCTAAACCATCTCATTTCACCAGCGTTCAACAGCCTTTATCGTCTTCAAAAGGACACACCCTGAAATCTGAACATATGTAGCTTTTGTTTCAAATTCACAAAATAAGTTGCTTCCAAGAGCCTTCAAAAAATGCAAGATTTTAGAAGGGAGCCAGCTTTAAATAATTCCATACAGAACTCTCAGGGTTATAAAAGCTGGAACAACTTCAAGAGTTTGGCAGCTACAAGTTGGACAAATCAATTCTGCCTTCTTCTATAATAATTAGTATCCTATTCTGGCTTTTACTCATGAATGCTAATCCTAACATGAAGGCTGAGCAGATCCCCTGTATTGAATATAAACAGAATAAGTGGTGAGTGCAATAAACAATACAATGCTCAGCCTGTTACTGTTATTCCTTTGCTCCCTCACAGCAGCACTATTCATGCTCATCAGCCTCATCCAGATGACCACATGGGCAGAGAGCCGTACGAGATCCTCACCAGAGAATTCATTAGTATCCCTGAACTGCAAAGTGCCAATGTCCTTCTATTTATCTGAGGTGGCCAATAAAATTCAGGCTTGTGGGCAGCCTGAGGCAATGACACCACCTCTCCAGGCAGGAGAAAAGTAATTGGACTGTGAGTCAGATAAGTCGGCGCGTTGTCACCGTGGCTCCAGTGTAAAGCCGTCTCTCAGCCTGCTACACCAATCTGCCTCAAGTGAAATGTCTCAACTTCTCTCTGCTAAACCACTGAGTACCTTTTAAAAGGATGCAACAGTAGGGCTGAAATCTCGCAAAGGAAATTAAGTATTTCACATGTGTTATGAAATTATACCTATTGAATCAGCGTGGCTGGGCTCCACAGGACGTGTAAAGACTGTTCAGTTACTACTTCAACTACAGCTCTATTTATGCTTCAGAACTGTCCCCGAAATGGCATTCCTAAAGAGGAAAATGTAGTGCTATTTTGTAATCACACTAGGAAACAACATGACATGTAATGTATGAAACGCAGAAGATAAATAAATCCTTTAATGTGCAATAAATAATGTCTGTAAAGAACAGAAGCAATAGTAAACATGGTTTGGATAGAAACAGTCCGACAACCAGCATTAAATCTTGTTTCATTTAAACAGTACATAAAACTGAGTGTGTGTGTGTGTGTGTGTGTGCATGCGCGTGTGCCTATATGTGTGTTAATAGAAAACAGCCTCTGGGGTGTATGAGCATTCATTCCTCATACAATATATACATATTTATACAACACCGTCTGTCTAAGCAGAAATATCTGGCTGTGTTTGCATCAGTCTCTGCTGCCCAGAGTAACACGTTATGTTGAGTCAGTAATGAGTCGACATGCTTAGGTTTCTATCATCCTGTATGAAATTAATCATCATCTGCAGCCAAAGACTTGTCAGTTTTAGCAGTAAAAGTGTACTTTTCTACCAGTCACTTTGGTGGGCAACTGGCCTCGCTATCTCAAAAGCAACTTGGCTAAAATAAATAAATAAATAATTAAAAATAATTGTGAAATTTTGGAATGTGTAACATTATTACAGCCCTGAAGAGTAAGCTGTCACTGTAAAATGTGCGTCTGGATGTTCAGATTTTTTAAATTTCATTTTTTCCTTTTAACTGGAGAGATCTTGATGTCTTTTCTTGCGCGTGTCGTTCTTCGGTGTAAGTTGACGTCCTCGTCTTCTGCTGTCTGTTGCTTGGCAAAGTTGACAAACACCTGAGGAACAAACCCATTCAGTATGTGATCAAAGCTTTTCTCAAAGTCCAGAACTGATGGTCATGTATTTCTGTAAAGATCATCAATGTCAACCACTCCTTCCAATTAAAAAAAAAAAAAAAAAGAAATGCATGAAAAAAAAAGTAATTATACAAAATTTTTTCCGTAGTAGTGCTTTAAATCTTATTTTCTGTTTAGAATTTTGTATATTTCTAAATCAGCATCAGATATTTTCCTCCACATTTCAGGGGTAATTAAATCCAAGCCTGATGGCTCCACTTCCACGTTTTATAGAGGGGAAATGATCTAAGTGGTTCCTGATGCTTTACTCCCTCCTAAGATGATGTTTCTTTTAAACCCAAAAATGTAGATTTTGGTCTCTTTCATTCACAAACAGAACAGTGGCTTTCTGCTCACATCCCTGCCAAGCACACTATTGTAGTTTACTGCTCCCTGCTGGTGAATTCATCTGTATTTTTATGGGAGGACACTTGGATCTCTGTTGTTCATGCATTGATGTGCTTCTGCCAGGATGTGTTATGGACATCAGATAGATGTTCAACAAAACCTGATTGTCATCATGACTGAAGGTACTTTACTCTGGTCTCAGTGTTTATTATACACTATTAATCAAACATTTGTTTCTTTCCTCATTATAAACATGGAGCTTGATAAAAAAAACTGTACACTGCTGGGTCAAATCTCATTTCCAGCATACTCAGATTGTGTTAGATAGATAGTTGATAGTACGAAGAGCCAAAAACCCCATGAAATGTGATGGAAACCACAGACAGAGGTGTTTCCAATATGTTTGGCTCTGGTGGCCTTTATTAACAGTAAGTAGACAGGAAATGAGGTCAGAGAGAGGGGAGAAGACATGCAGCAAAGGATAACTGGCCAGGAATCGAACCTGTGAGCAATGCAGGAGGTCTGTTGTCTCTGTGCATGGGTTGCCTGTTCTAACCACTGGACCACCAGCGGCCTGATCCCAATCAGATTTGCAGCTACGGGTCTGAACAGTCTGGTTGCTCAAATACAACTTCATGTAGAATCTCTACGTCATTCCCAAACCAGAGTGACGGGGATTCCTCCCTTAACTAGTCCTAGTTATCCGTTAGCTGACCTTCCTGGACCGTGTACCCTGCTGTATTGACATACTGACAGAGACAGTGGCCTGAAACAAAATAGTACACAGACGTGCCCTCCCTGTGACGGTAGCACCCTTTAATCTGGTTTATTTACTACCATTCTGTGTTTACCATGGCAACCATGTATATAAGGGGAAGTCGGCAAGGACACACTGATCAAATCTGACCACTTGCATTATATAATGTAGATGGTCAGTCAGAGAGATCAGATTCTGATTGGAGCTAAAAATCAGATGGGGGCTCATTTAGTGTGCAGTTCATATTTCTGTTGTACTGTGACATCACATCTTTATCTCCACCCACTTTACAATTACGCTGCGCAAACGTGACAAAGATTTTAAAAAAGGCAAATCCTGCACAACAAGAAATCAGTGGAGTGATGAGGTTCAGTTCACCCAGTAAAACCAGTTATGGACAGAGCTGTGAAAACATGACTCAAAAGGAGCTTTTGTACTGTATTTCTCTGGTATATTAACCTGTCACAGACATTTCATTCCACTAAAACCTCAGGGAATGTTTTTTTATCAACTTGAAATACTTGGGAAAAAAAGCCTTCAAATATATATTCTCATATGAAATGTTTTAAAACTGTATATCATGAGGTTTTCATGAATAAACCACCTTAACCTGCTTAAACAGTTATCTGTGTTCAAATGTTTTCACTGACGCATCTCATCCTTACCTGGTCCAGTGTTGTCTGGGAAACAGAGTAGTCCTCGATGTTGAGTCTGTCTTTATTGGCCACCACCAACTGAAATATCCTGGCCAGTGAAGATGAGGCAATCTCGTACTGCAGCGTGTTGTAGTGTTTCTCCCGCTGAATGCAGCCGGGGAAGGAGCTCTCCATAAAGCTTTCCACAGGTTCCAGTTCTGGAGACACACCTGCTTTAGCTGCCTTGATTTTCATGGTCACCACATAGCCATCACCAAATCTAGAAAAAAATTGCAGCATAGATAGTATCAGTGGTGGTTATTGGTGCTGGATACTGTTTGGAAAGACCAAAAATCCAACCCAGTTCTATAACAGATGCATGTCAGTCACATACCTTACAGCTTTAAATAATATTGCTGCCCCCTAAATGAACTACTCCACACCACAGCCCCAGGAAGTACATTAGACACTAGATATCTAAAAGGAATAAGGCTGTTAAACACTAATTCTTACTTGTATTTGAGATGCTGGATGGTACCAAGACACTTGAACGTCCCATTGACCATGATGGCTAATCGAGTGCACAGGGCTTCACACTCCTCCATACTTGGAAAAGAGCAAACAAAATCCATCATTATTATTACTGCTGCTGTTTCATGTCTATGAGCAATATATCATCATTTCATAGATATTCTTGGATAAATAAGGCAAATACTAATTTATTCATGAGCTTATCAGCAACTGCTAAGAATTAACTGTGTTTGATCAGCTGCTGCACAAAAATGTATCTAGTAGACTCATAATATTATTAAATGCTGAACCTGTGCGATGTCAGCACCACAGCCCTGCCGTCCTGAATGACACTCATGATGGCGTTCCACAGGAAGCGCCGAGAGTGCGGATCCATCCCTGTCGTGGGCTCATCCTAAACACACACAGTCACAAAGCAAACAGCAAACTTGACTTCCTGAGCACATAATTCCATATGAACAGAAACCAAGTCCTTATCTCTATCAGCATATGGCAAAAATAACAGATTTATGCCAATTTGAATTGAACTGCACAGTTTCTTGCCAATGCATAAAGCATCTGAGGCAGGCTTGACTGAACCCATATGGCTTCCCATCTGGACCCATGGACCATTTCATTGATGAATCCCAGCATAAACCCCAAAACTAAACAATGGGCTCAGGAGCTTGTTTTCATTGGCTAACTCACCAGCAGCACCAGTGCCGGGCAACCAATCATCGCAATAGCCGTGGAAAGTTTGCGCTTGTTGCCTCCACTGTAAGTTCCTGCACAACGGTCTGCGTATTCTGTCAGGCCCAGCTTCTGGATGCCCCACTCAGCCACCTAAAGCAGAGAGAAGAAGAGGTATGTGTTGTGGCAATTTAAATGCACAACTTGTAATATAGTAAAAAAAAAAAGGGAAATGTCAAAAAACTCAATTAAAAAAGCAAAAACAGTATTGGAATAATATAATTGTCATTTGGGTAATGTCCTTGGACAGTTCCATGTGTAAAGCAGCTGGAGCCACACTCACTCTGGGGATCTCTGACTCAGGTACCCCTCTGAGACGAGCATAAAGGTAGAGATGCTCCCTGCCGGTAAGAAGCTCATCGATGGCATCAAACTGGGGGCAGTAGCCCATGTTCTGATGTACGTCAAGAATCTCTGACAGGATGCTATCAGATAAAAGAAAATATCCCACAGTGAAATATATACATCTGAGTGGATATAGTGAATCATTCATTAGGGTCAGTGCTGTGGTATCCAGGGAGAGTTTTCCTTTCTTTTCTTATGAATTGAGCATGTACCTGTATCCAGCCACAGTAGCCTCCCCAGAGGTGACATCTGTGTCACCTGTCAGCATTTTGAAGGTTGTCGTCTTCCCAGCCCCATTAACTCCCAGAAGGCCGAAGCACTGACAGGAAAAAGAAGCAGCAATGTTCTCAATACAAGGACACAAATAAGTGAAAACTGAAAATGGTGCACTGAAACCAACTCACCCACTGAAAATGAATATTAATATCATTGTGAAACAAACATTCAGTCTTGGCTGAGGAGACTGAGTGGAAATATCATTGTGCATGAATTAATGTCAAAGTGTTGATATAAAAGATGTAGAAAATTGAGAGGAGAGATGAGATCAGTCTACTTCTGCATGTTACACTGCATCTCTGTTACTCACGCTGAAAGTTAAATCAGCGTCTAAGTTTACTCAAACAAAGACAATAAGACACTGTGGCAAAGAGAGAATGATCTCAGTATGAATGAACTCGGTGACTTTACCTCTCCGGCAGGGACTCCCACACAAATCCGGTCCACAGCTGCCCTCTTTCTGCCCACATATGTCTGTGCAGAGAAGGCAGGGAAATAACAATAACTCACTGTGATAGAGTTACAGCTAAAATAGCAACGCTCCTTTAGAGGTTAAAAAGGTGGCAGAAAATGCTAAATAGCAAAGTGCTTGTCGTGTGTCTGCACACTGTGTTAACATGTGATTGTTTATTCAAAAAATACACACTAATGAGTTTTTAGAAGTTTCAAGTGTATCCCTGCTTGCTGTTAAGATTGTATGAAAAATATGATGGTGATAATGAGCTTTTAGGTTTAAAAAAAAAAAAACAATGCTCTTCCCATAAAATAAAATAACCCGTTGGAGCCAGTGAGCTTCACCTTGGAGAGATCCCTGATATGTAGGATGTCCATTTTGCTTCCTCCATCATAGATTCTTTTCCTCTCTGCAGCCACATCATCATCCTCATCTTTTATTGGAGTCTGCTTGTAGTCTGATAACCTGAGAAAAAGAAAATCACCTTTGGGAAGGCATCTAGTACGACACAGGTACACCTTATCTGGTGTTAGCTCGCTGGTTTTATGAAAATGACCTTTTCTTGATAATGTTTATGTTGTCTATGTAATTTTTTTTCCCCTTAAACTTTTGCCTTAACTACAGCCATAGACTGTATAAAGGAAACTGGACTGTAATGTCACCCATGGGTGAATGAAAAGTAGCTCTGAAGCAGTTTTGAGCCTATGGACAATGCCATGTTGAGAGGCACTGACTCCACCAAACTCTTTTCAATCCCTAAATGTGAACATGGTGAAACATGCCCAACTTAACTCAGCTACCACAAGCTTTATTATTATTTTTTTTTTTTTAGCTTAGCCCATGTTAACCTATGATACTAATGGTGCGTTATACATTCATTCAGATTGAATCTGACCTCATTTAGAATGAGTTGTGATGATGTGTTTGCACAATTGACAGCACATTGTGCTCTCTTAGCTCCTAACTCACACAATGAATAAAACAGAGATCAATGGAGAGCTGTTTTGAGCCAGCCCCTAGTGGGTCAATCAAGGGACTCTGTCAGACTAGTAAACAAATGTAGCCTCTTGGCCAGACTCTTACCAATGGTCCAAGAAGAACCGATACTGGATCAGAAGATTGAGAATGAAGTAAACAAAGCCTTCCACTGCCATAAAAGCAATGTTTTTGCCCACAAAGTCCCACCGGAAGGGGTCCAGTGAGTAGTCTTCACCTGGAAACAGAGACGAGGTCTAGATTGAGACTTCACCAGTTTTTCAGAATGTAAAAAGATAGAATTCTTGATGCTTGACAAGCAGTGCCAACAATGTTTTCTTTTTTTTTCTCCAGACAGAGCAGAGTGCTATTATTAAACCAAGTCAAACGCCTGACATGATCTGGCCAGTCACAATGTCAGGTTTGTTTGAAACTGAAATGTTTACAATACGGACTTTTAATACGTGAGAGGATGCTGTACTCACCAAACCTGGCATAAACATCTGTAACTGCCTGATTCATGGCCATGTCTATCAGTCCTCGCCCCAGGCAGAAGTGAGGGAACACCAGCAGACATTTCTTCAGCCACTCATTGAACATCAGCAAAGGCTTGCAACACAAAGACACAAACACATTCATTTCTTCCTTATATCTTGGCATGAATACATTTATATAGGCAAAACCAATGGCTGCACTGAAACAGCTAAAGGTTATACAAGTTTACATATCATGTCTGAGCCCTGTAAGCCACATTTCCAGTTCCATCATACCATGCTAATTTAATTATGGCTGAGTCAAATTAAAAAAAGGAGGGAAAAAAAGAAAATTAGTCCTGAATATTTGATTTTGTAACTGGTGTTCATGTATTCAACAAGATGAAGAGATTCTTACATGTCTATAATGTTCACAGGCTTTTATAATCTGCCTGCAAATCAACACAAAAAGTGTTAAATCCACCTCTAGTGTTTCTTTTATGATTTTTCTGTTGTAGGAGACAATGAGAACAGATGTGCTGCAGAGGGAACCATCTGCTTCAGAACCATCTCCATTCTTTGACAAAGCACATCATAATGGTTGTACTATACTCATACTTCTTAGAACAAAGTAACTGTTTTGAAAAAAGATGACAAGTCCCATATTCAGACATATTTATTCCCTGCTATGTTTGTGATTCATAATTTGACCTCTCACACTCCATGCTTTCCCTTCTGTTCATCATTAAACAGTCTTTGCATATGCAGCAATATTGCAGTTTAAATCCTGTTTAGTTTTGGGACAGATGGGAGACATCATGACACTCCAAAGTAGGAAAATGACTGCTGTAAATCATCACGTAATAATAAAGATTAAATCCATTCAGCTTCTTCAGTGTCAGGTTCCAGGTGTAATGCACTCACAATAGCTTTCCTAATATTCACTGGAAAAAAAAAAAAAAGAAAAACGAGTCACAGCATCTTTGTTGACACATACTAAAGTGAATTTGAGTCCATTCTATATTTGCATTTCCTTCTTTGTGGTTTTTCCATTTTAATTCACATTTTGTTGCCTCCTAGCACCTAATGCAGACTTTGGGCTGCACTTTCATTGACGTATATAGAACTTTAGCCAAATATTCAGAAAAAGTTTTTTTTTTTCTGATTTTGTTTTCTTTTCTTTTTTTTTGAAGAAAAAAATTATTTTCTTACAATTTTTTTATTATATTATTCTTTAAGTATTTTATTATATTTGTATATACATTCACTGTTAACACTACCATACTGGTTATGCAATCAGTTAAATCTGCCATGTTTCTTATTAAAAATGGAAAATTTTATTTAAATGTTCAGCCACAGTCTGTAGTCCCCAAGCATACAGGTGATGATGACATGGCAAATTTTTATTAAATAGAAATATTTATATGTGTGTGTGTGTGTGTACATATATATATGTGTGTGTGTATGTATATATATATATACATATATACATACATATGTGTATGTATATGTGTGTGTGTGTATCTTTGATGGTTTTCCTTTTAGCTCATGCTGCGCATGTATTTGTATTAGCATTCTACAAGTAAAGTGTTACATTAAAAAAGTAAAGGTGAACAAGTATTTGTAACATGTATTTGTAAAACTAATATAGATGTTTTAGGACCACGTTTATGAGAATCCGATACCTTGGTCGTTCCTTAAAGGTAGGATAAGCGGTTTCTGGCTGACATAACAGCTGTTGATATTTGAAGCAGGACATCAACAAAACATAGAGAACTAGTTCCTCCCTCCTCCTCCTCCCTCCTGTGGTCCCCGCCCTCTTAAAAACAGCATCATGAACTATGTACAGTCTCCACCTCCGATCACTGTCAGTGATTGGCTGGAGAAATGTTTGTTACGGTTAGCTTTCGGTTTACGGAGCCGGGCTATGTATGAAGAACAGATACTTTTACAGAGTAATCATGAGCTGTGCAGCTAGCAGATGGTGAAAACTAGGTTAGAATTTTATTTTTATTTTTTTTAATCACTTAACTTTTACTTTACCAACATGTCCTTACCCGATTGTTTTCAAAAAGTTCCAGAATGAAAGTGATGGCGCTGCTGTTGATGCCAATAAACAAGTTGATGCAGGACAGAGACACATATGCAGTGCTTGGGATGTTGAAAACATAGGACATGGGGTACATCATGGGCGTCACTGACCACCTGCAGCCACGAGAGTCAACAAAACACAAATATGGGATATTAATCTGTCTTTAGGCCATCCCCCTCTCTTTCAGGACTTCTACATATTGTGCTTTTTCCCTCATGAAGCAAATCAAAAGTGAATGGGAGTTTCAAAAAGCAGCAGCTTACCCGTAGAAGACAAGCAGCGCTATCAGTGCAGGCAAGTTGCTTTGTGATGTGTAACACTTTTTGTCAAAAACCATGAAAATGGCAACCACCATTGCAGTGCTGAGGAGGTAATTCATCTGGGGAACAAGCATTCTAATTAATCTCTAAAATAATGACAAAACTATACAAATCTAGCAATTCACCTAAACGTTCATAGAAAAAACAATTTGAGCAATGTTTTTTATTTATTTATTAATGAATGAAAATAAAAGAGTACATTTTTGCGCATTGGCTGCTATCTCTAACCTCTCTTCACTTACCATGTCCCAGAAGAAGTTGGCCACCCAGTAAATTAAAGGACTGACACCACTGACAAACTGTAGATGTTTGGCTTTGGTCACTCGCTCCTGAATGAGGTAGAGGACGAAGCTGGCTGGGATGAAGGACATGGCAAAAATAACACAAATCGCCACCACAGCATCCACTGAAGTGGTCAACCTGAACAAGAAACGACACAGTGTTTTCAGAAATCTTCTCACCTAGAAAGATATCATAATTTCTCTGCAAAGATCTAAATATTAAAAGTAAATTCCTGCAGTATTTTGCCAAAAAAAGAGGCAAATAAATAAAATTGCAAAAAAAAAAAAAAGAAAAAGTAAATTATAGTAATTTGTGCATGTAGTTTTTGAATAATTATACATATTTCTTTTAAAGAGCAAAACTGCTGTAAAATTGAAAGAATAAAGCTCCAATATACTTTTTTTTTTTCATACTTAAAATGTCCAATACGCATGTACTACTTTCTGTTGCATTACAGTGTACGTTCTTAAAGGTAGGGTAAGCAGTTTCTGGATGACATTTGAATCAAATCATGGAAATCTAGCTCCTCCCTCCCGCTCCGTCCTGTGCTCCCTGAGAAAATACACTCCATGATGAACACTCCCAGGCATGTAAAACAAACTATGTAGCTCAGAAATATTCATATATGAAATATTTAAAAAATGGTTGATTACTCACACTGTAACTTCAGAAAGCTGCTCTTTGGTGAGGTTCAGAGGATGATTGATGGCAGTGATGCCAAACTCAACAGGTTTAGCAGATGGTGGAAGGAAGGCTCTCAGAATGGCATTATTGGCCACATTCATGAAGGCTACCATGGCATGCCAGCCTTTGTTGTTATACCATACCTGAGTGAAGAGTGGCCAGTTAACTGAATGCTACTCCAAACTGTCACACTTGCAAATTACTGTTCTGATATTAAGTCAAGAGATGCAGGCCGACCTTTTTCTGTGGAACTTTCATCCTTTTAAGTGGAAAGCAAATCTGTTATATCAACTAAAAAAAACTAAACTCACCTTCACGTTGAACTCACTCTCCATGTATCGTAAGAAAGTGCCAATATCGCTGAGTGAACGCCTGCAATAGTGACCCTGTGAACAAGAGAGCTCGTTTTAGACTGAGTGAGTGGATTCTACACTCTATTCTCACATCTGCAGCTAACAGCTGCATAAATTACCCCAGTTATGTTTAGGATCCGTCCCACTTGGTGAAAAACATTCTGGATGTCTTTGGGGTCCACGTCCAGGATGGGGAGCTGTCCTCCTACCGAGAGTCCTCCATATCTGATGATAGAGAAAAATGTAGAGCCAGAATTCAACCTGGCATTCCCAGGAAGGAAACTGACACAGATGGGGGCAGATGGAGACTTCCAAAAATTAAAAATGATTACCTTTGTTCATTCACCCAGTATTTGCTCTTCAAACTGTGAAAGATAAGAAGATTAAGAAGAAAGATAAACCCGGCTGTAATCCATATGGGGATCGCTGTATTTTGTGTTACCTCCAGTCTGTCACATGAATTTATTGATCTCAAAATCTTTTGTTTGTAAATTCAAAGCACATTCAAACCTGCCTGGTTCTGATGAGACTGGGGTAAGTTTTAACCAAGTAATCAGAGATGTTTCTTTCTGTCAGATTCAGCATTATGTCTCCTGAAGCCTCCACTCGCTGGCGAGGAGGAAGACCCCCTGCACCCACAGGACAGATGGGCATCATGGTCAGCTTCTTACTGGTGCTGCACTGGCAGGACGGCGAGGGGTTTTGCATGTTCCACTGAGGACTCTGAAGGATGTTCATAACTACAGGGGTTACAGCTGGGAGCTCCCAGTCTGAGCTGTTGTTATTACAGGGCATCCTGGAGGGAAGGAGCAGAAGAAGAGCGAGCCATGATTGTTGTTGTTGTTGTTGTTAATCAGAAGATTTGCATTCTGTAAATACAGGTTAATAAAAAAAATGTACCACTTCTCTTTAATACTCACCCTAGCGGTTCTCCTTCCATGCATCGTGTGCCCAGTCCTGGCCAGTTTAACAAACGATCTGTGAAGTGTTTCATTTTGGCGTCATATGGTCTCTCATTGCTAAAGAGGTTTGGGGGGAAAATACAAAGACTAAAGTAAATTTGAAGATAAAACCAATCCCTACGTATTATTTACTAATCCCTTTATAAAGAAAACCCCTTAAAAGAATTAAAATCATTTTTCAAAGACCCACTACGTTCCAATTCTACCTCTGAATGCTGTCCCTAATTTTAATGTGGAACTTCAAAAGCTTGTGTACTGATGTCTGACCTGAAGAATGTGAACTGTTGTCCGTACATCCAGGGGCTGAGAGTCAGACTGGGATACTCTCCAAATGGTGGAACAATCATGGTGAAGATCAGAGATATGAGGACGAAACTGGCCGGAAGAACAATCTGAAACCACAGTTAGTCACAGGTCTGAAAGTGGTTTGCAAATAACACAATTGGAAACTGACATATTTGCAGATTCAATCAAATTTGCCTAATAAAACCAAAATTAAATATTTTCTTTTTTCCCTCTGACTCATTTAACACTCCAAAGTGTGGCCTTCTTGAGAGGTCCAGAGCTGTTAGGGAACATGGCAGTGGGTCACAGTCAGTTCCAGTAGATGACTAGTCTATTAATGGAATACCTGTGCCATGAAGTCTTTCTGGCTTCTGGTGGCATGGTGGAACCTCTTCGCCAGCAGAGCATGAAACTGCTTCAGGATCAGAGAGGTCCCTTTCACCTGCCTGGAGCCCTTCCCTGCGCTGCTGTCAGCTTGGTGAGTACCATTCATACCATTCTGTTCTGCAGTCAGCGAGAGAGATTCAAGTGAGATTCAAGAAAAAGGTATCTTGAAAAAAAATATGCAGGTGCAGAGTTAGATGGCTTTGGATGAGCTCTATTGCTGAGGTTTCTGTGAACTAGGCAGCTAATTTGTTGGAGGTTTTTGTTGTTGTTTTTGAACAATGTATGAATCCATAGCAATGCTTTGATAGAAAAGAGAAACTGCAGAAATAAAGACCAAATTGCTGCCTGCTTAACTGAATCTCTCAGACGTGGGTCACTTGATGTCCATGGTTCTGCAGATATTTGAGTTTTAAAACCCTTTTAATGAAATGCCCCCAGGTCCTTATGTGTTAAACCCAGAATAAGATCTAAAATTCAACCACTGACAGACACTTCCTCTGACTGACCCAGGTCCAATTGATTCAGTATGAAAATGGTGGGAAAAGCATGTTTCTTGGCAGCAGCTCTTGACTCTGACCTTCATCTCCTCCCACACCAACTCTGTCATTTTTTCTTCCTTCTAACATCCACTGTTCTAAAGGTGGGAGAAAACAAACACAAGCTAGAGTGTGAACACAACACATGTACAGTCTAGTTTTCAAGATACACAAGAATGTTAGCATAAAGAGGATTAACAAGACGTTTGGAGACGGGCCAACTGATCAGGAATACAGTTAAAGGACAAGACCAAGTAGTTGTGGCTGTAGCATTTACCAGCAGTGGTGGCATTGTTAGCTGCTTCTCCATCTGCTGTGACCTTTATGAATATCTGAAAAGGGGAAAAAAAAAAAAACTAATTCAGAACTACATCTGATACTGCATAAATCATTATTTTGAGCTCTGAAGGAACACAAGTTTTGATCTTTAGATCTATTATGGCATAAAACACATTTCAACTACTCTAAATAGCTAAATAGCTAAATTGACAACAATTTCAAAACATCAAAAGGGCCCTCCAAGACCTTTTGATGGCCTCCTTTGCTCCCCTTAACACCATTTTCTTGAACTTTTAATGAAGGACTAGATCATATTCATTATGGAGAAACTAGTCCATGCATTCATCTTTAGTAGACTTGATTATTGGAACAGCATCTTTACAGGTCTACCAAAAACATCAGTTAGACAATTGCAGCTCATTCAGAACTCTGCTGCTTGGATTCTCACAAGGACCAAAAAGGTGGACCACATCAGTCCAGTTCTGAGCTCTTTACACTGGTTGCCTGTCCATCAGAGGATAGAATTTAAAGTTCTGATGCTGGTCTATAAAGCTCTGAATGGTTTAGGACCAAAATACATCAGTGACCTACTGACACCGTATAAACCTACCAGACCCCTCAGATCATCTGGATCTGTTTTTATATCGGTTCCCAGAGTCAGAACCACACATGGAGAAGCTGTGTTCAGCTTCTATGCTCCGCATATCTGGAACAAACTCCCAGAAAGCTTCAGATCAGCTGAAGCTTATTTAAATCCAGGTTAAAGACCCACCTGTTCTCAGCTGCATTTGAATTAAGTTCTAAATCTGCAGTTATTTTAAACCTGAATTTTAGAACAAACAACACAATCTTTGTTTTAATTCAATTAATTAATGATAGCCTTTTGTGATTTTATGTAGCTATAAAGCATTTTGAATTTCCTTGTGTATGAATTGTGCTCTACAAATAAACTTGCCTTGCCTATGGAGCTAACAAAGTTGACTGAAACTAACAAAGTTCAGGTTCAGGACATTTTGGATTCTGATTTTTGACTTCTAAGGTACATGTGACACACCATGACTCTTCACTGAAATGCATCAGTAACTTACTGGGAAGGTTTTTACAACTGCAGCTCAAGACAAAGGTCTGTTTGGACTGCATATTCTACACTTCTCAAAAGTGAAGGAGGGGAGGTAATTCATGCAGTGATGTGAATATTTCTACAGTCTGGGAAGAAGCAAAGAAACTGACAAGTAAATTAAGAGTTTAGACTTTTTTTCTTTTTTTTTACATTTTCTATCCACATTTACTGCAATGACTAAAAGACAAAAGGAAATGTGGAGGATGGAGAATGCAGTGAGATTTGAGCCAGACTCGTTACAGTTAACGATTGCTGTAGGAATGCCTCTATCGAAGAGGGCAGGCTGAATTCTTTAAGCAGATTTTTTTTTTAAACAAGATTTTAAGAATGCAGGGGGAAAAGGAGAGGTAAGCACTAACTCACTAACTAAGTCTGGATTCAAAATATCAACATGTGATGTTATCCAGAAATTGCTTACCCTACCTTTAATGAAATGTCTCAGATATGTTTTGGTCAAAATACCACAGGGATACATTAGAACAGGTCTCTTTTTTCCACCACGTTCTTAAAGCTGTGTTCATAGCAGCTGGGGTGCAAGGGGTGGGGGTTTCAAGGTTTACATATATATGTATGTATGTATATTATATGTATATTTAGAGGCCTCAGAAGCAAAGGTTATCGTCAGTGTCATTACACCTGGACAGGCATTGTATGTACCTCTTCTAGTGATGTATCAGAGATCCCAAAGCTGCTTAGACCCATGTCTCCAAGTGTCTCCTCCAGCTCTCGAAAGAGACTGGCATAGGCTCGATGTTTGAAGCCTTTATTGGGGAGCAGATAGGTCAGCTCCTGTCCAATGGTCTCAATCAGCTTGGCCTCGGGGACGTGGTGATTTATGAGGCCGGTGATGTTCTCTATATCCCCTGGGAAGAGGACAGAGCATAACAAGTGGGTCAGCTGAGAAAAACATGAAGTATTTCCAAAATAGCAGAAACTGAGACAAATATAAAAGAAATGAAACTGCTTGAAATGCAAAAAAATAAACAAAACAAACAAAAAAAAAAGGTATCATTCTCACTGTAAAATGCATCGGCAAATTTGTGCTTGAACATTTTTGTGGGGCTGCATCTTAAGTAAGGCGTCCTCAGGCAGAACAGGAGATAAAGGCTTGAGGTTCAATATCACCACTAAATTATTAATGTGAGAAAAAATAATGTGCTCTATTTAAGTCTGTTTTACAACTCAGATACTTGGACCAGGGATGTAATTCCAACAAGTGTATGCTGACACTGTTGCACGCACATGTACCTGACAGGTGACAAATAAAAAAAAAAATATATATATATATATAAACAAGAAGAAAAACTTTGTAATGTGCTTGTAAAAACTGTTTGTCTTTTAAAACCGATTCCACTTGTGTTGGTTTGTTGGTTATTTTTTTCAACCTGCTGGTCCCAAACAGACATAGCTATTTTTATCCTCAAAGACATCGCACCTGCAGGGATGGAAATGTTTCTGGTGACTCAGATCAATAACTGTGTAAACCACCTGGAGTTGAAATTGCACCTCAGAAAGTCATAAATACCCACCTCAACTTCAGAATCCAACAACAAAGTAAGCACCTAATTTTACAATTAAGTCTTACCTTTTTCACGTTACATCAGAAATGTACATCAGCGATAATATACAGCTGACTTGGAATAAAACAACCAATATGTGAAATCAAATGATAGACTTTCAGCTTTGGTTTAAGAGGTTTAACATTTACATTTAACATAACCATCTAAAGGTGTAATCCATTTACTCTTTACATCAAGACAAATGAAGCAGATAAAGGATCAGGAGTTGATCTCAGGTATTAATTTGGCATTTGCCAGATTTTTGAATGGAGCTATCAATCTGGAGTCCAAGGAGATCTCCATGAAAGTGAATAAGCCCCATCATTAAGTTAGGGGAAAAAAAAAAACATAAATCATAACATGAATTTAAAAAAGACAACAAAAACTTCAGGTGTAGCTAAATCACATTCTTATAGAGAAAGAGAGCACTGGTGAGCTTAACAGCATCACAAATCCCAGAAGACAAATTACTTAATAAACTTGTATTAATAAACAATAAGAGAGAAAAATGGAGAGAAGAAAACTTGCATCTGTGAAACCCAGGGCATGACCTCGAGCACATGGCAAAACAATCAGCTGATATTCCAAAGGATAGTATAACATGTGTCAAACATGGTGGTGGCAGTGTTATGGTATGGGCACGCATGGTTGCCAACGGAAACAGTGTTCACTGGTGACCTGACTGCTCACACAAGTAGCAAGATGACTTCTGAGGTTACAGAGATGCAGTCTGCTCATGTTCAGTGAAATGTTACAAAACTGATGGGATGCCGCTTCATTGTGAAGATGGATGATGACCTGAATATACAGCGAAAGCAAGTCATAACTTTTTGATGCTAAATTAGTCAATTAGTTATCTGATTTCAGACCATTTTAGCATGTTTTTCAGGTACTGGAGGAAGAAACTGAAGGCCCATGAACAAAACACAACTTAAAATGAGTGCAAAGAAGACAAAACATCTCCAGGGAGAAATCCCAGAATATGGAGCTGTTCCTGGACCCTAAACTTCAGGCAACGATTGATTCCACGTGATTTCATCAATGTATTGAAAACTATGCTCATATTTACAATTATGTCACTTGACTAAACATGCTTTGCTTAAAATTATTCTTAAATGGTAAATAACTTTTTTTGTTTGTTTGTTTGATGAAGCCTTTTAAAATAAAGCTGAAAGTTTACATTTTAATGGTTTAATTTTGCACCATTTTGGGGATTTTAAAAGGCAATCATAAAAACTGTCAAATATTTCTGTGGGTACATTTTGAATGATAAAACCTCTTGACAATATAAATCATTTTGCATGCAAAATGCATGAAAAAAAAATAGAAATAATTCTGAAAACAGTCTTAACCTGCCATAACCTATTACTGACATCAACCTTGCCCTGAAAATTAGATATTATCCCTTTCACCAGAAAAAAAAAACAAATGTAAATTTATTATAAAATGAGTCTGCAGAGAGACACAAGATACGTGCACTGAAGGAGGAGTTGTTTGTGAGCATGCAGATGAGAGAATATCAAGGACACGCTTACCATCCATGACTCTGTCTAGCTGCTGGAGCTGATTCTGAGACTGATCTTTGTACTTGGTACAGATTGTGCATGTACAGGAGCAGTCTGAGGCACAGTCGCATTCATTCTGAAAGAAACAGAAATAAGAAGAAACTTTTGACAATGTCAAAATGACAGAAGGGGGAATTTCAGTATACTCCCCTGTGTTTCTGTGCGAGGGACTACTTCAGCTTCTTCTGCAGAATCTTTAGCACAAAACTTTAAGCTCACCTCTCGCTTCCTGAGGTCCTTCATGCGGCGTACGAGTGTCAGATAGAAGCCCACGCCGAAGCAGTTTTTGAGGAAAAGTGGGGACCCGCAGCAGTACAGCTGCCCCTTAGAGATGATGGCAATGCGGTCGCTGAGCAGGTCAGCCTCGTCCATGTGATGAGTGGACAGAATCACTGTACGGCCTATAAGCAAAAACGCAAACGTTTGTTAAAGTGCTGCTGTTGAAAAAGGTAAAATTTCAGCTCATTCTTTTTGAAAAATAGATACTGGCTGAATTAACCAGCAACTTTCAAGTGTTTTTACCAACAGATGCTATTGATTTCATGACTGCATCTTTCCCCCTTTTTTTGGAGCAGTATAAGTGAATTTATGCATTTGATGAATATGTAATTTAAGTGCCTTGGGAGAGCTGTGCAGCTGCACAAGATGTAGTTTAATTACTCAGTTTTTCCCCTGTGGAGCAGGGAAATCTACACAAAAAAAAGTAGACCCAAATGTTTTAAATGTGATTTATATTTGCCTGCTCTGTATTTCAGTAGGAGGTCCCAGATGGCTCTTCTTGAATAGGGGTCCACTCCAGAGGTTGGCTCATCCAGAATAACCACTTTTGACCCGCCAACAAACGCCATGGCAACTGACAGCTTCCTCTGCATACCACCTGTGATGTGTATGACAAACATGTTAAAAGAGACCTGTGGCTCCTCTTTCATACACGAAGAAAAGCAAGGGCTTCACCTGAGAGGTTCTGAGCCTCATCGTCTCTCTTGTTAGGCAGCCCGAGATCCACCAGCATGTCCTCAACTTCTTTCTTTGCCTCCTCTTGAGTTCGACCCTTCAGCAGTGAATAGAAGAGGATGTGCTCCTCCACTGTGAGACTGGAGGACAGACAGGGCAGCAGAAATGGACAAGTTCACAAACAGTTTTATTTTTAATTGCGTAAATACCTTAAAAAGGGCTAAATGTGATCCTGAGGAAACAATGCCTGCCCCTCACTTTACAGCTGTACAAACTGCTTTTCCTCTAACTGCGACCTGACTACTGGCCCCAACGCGCTGTGGTTTAGAGACTAACTATAGATTTTGCTAAATAGGGAAATTTCAAGTTTGATTTCAAATGTGAAGGTAGTGTCAGAGAATTGCTTGAGCAACCTGCTAATAACAAATTACACTAATGTAGTCTAGAAGTGAAAAACATCATTATGGAGATGAAAAAAGGCTGTCTTACCAACCTGATTAAAATGCTATTTAAACTACATATCCTGGTCGAAAGTCAGTCCACGGTTCCTCACAGTTGTGCTGGAGGCCAATGTAAAATCAGCTAATCCATTTCTAAGATGTTCGGGGCCAAAAACAACATTTCAAACTAATTCATTCTCTGAGGCCATAAGGAGGTCATTAGTGATGATACCTTTTATCATGTGTTATAACATCGAGAATACTACATTTAAACGTTATGTTAAATGTGACTGCCATTTCTCCATAATTCAAAGCTTCTCCTAGAGCTATTCTGTGCTGTTTGACCATTTTTCAATGACCATTCATTCATTCATTCAGCTCACTGGTTAAAGAGGATGTTGTATTGAGGGCACATCCCCATAGAAGTGCGGATGATGTCTATATCGGTTCTAATGTCTCTTCCATTGATGTAGGCTGTGCCAGAGGTGGGTGGATAAAGACCTGTAAGGATGGACCTAAAAGAAAAAGAAGATATCAATAGCAATACCTGTGTCATGAAATAGATAGTAAATGCCAGTCTCACTGGGTTTAAAAGAAAAAAAGGGCCAATTTATATCAAGGTGAGTGAAATCTGACGTAATGCCCAAGAAACTAATTCTTGCCAGGAGCTCCTGAAATACTTGGAGGCTGCAATAACAGTCATGCATTACAAAGTGTGTGAATTTTTCCATCAGCGTAATTTTAAATTACTTTTTGAAACCCTTTCAGTCTGATTTCCTCTTTAAAAAATGCTAACCTACATTGCTTTACCACACTTAACTTAACTTAATGAACATAAATGATTTATATTGAATAAAATTACAATTCTGCTTACATCGTTGTGGTCTTCCCGGCCCCGTTGTGCCCTAAGAAGGACGTGATCTGTCCTTCGTAGAAATTGATGTTGAGGCAGTTAACAGCTGGACGAGAGCTTTTGTCAAACACCTTCACCAGGTCCTGAATCTCCACGCCCAGAACCAGGCCATCAGGGTCAGACTCAAAGAACAGCTGCCCTGAATGGGAAAAGCACAGATATGGAGTTTATCTCAGTGATTACTGATCAGACACACTTTTTAGTCTTTGTGACTTTGGACAAAAACAGTATTTTTGAGTGATCCACTGGCAGGACCAGCCTTATGTGTGTAAATGCACCACCGATTGAGTGATGAGGTTCGGTAAGTGGTTCCTTGGCCCACAATAAGTTGTGTGAAATTAATTTTGGGTGCTGGCACTGGAAGAAGTGGTACCTAATATACTTTTGATGTTTTAATTCCCATAATGTCTGTCCAAAGTGCTTTGATCTGAGCTTAAATATTCAGTCCTATAACAACACTTTTTTTAGATCACTCAAAAGAGCTTTAGCATTTTAAAGCTCATTGGGGCTCCCCTGCAGACATGGAGGTTAAGGTGCTTTTATGACACTGCCCAAGATTTACACTTGTTCAGTCTTAAGTTCAGCCATTCTCTACCGTCATGACTCTCTTGAGTCTCTTAGTCGCCTTTACCATGATGTCCACTCACAGCTCTGTAAGCACCACTGGTGTGTGCCGCAGTACCATAAAGAGATAAACAGCTGTCACAAGAAGCGACCACGACAACAGTCTGGTGCAGTTCTTTCAAACTTGTGAAATGTCATCAGCCATAATCCCAGTTCAATCTGTATCTAGCCAGGTGTTGTTGAAATGCCTGGAAATCAGTGGAGCCTCGAGATAGCACCGTATCCCTGAATGCCTTTTCCTCAACGACAGGAAGTAATGGTAAAGGAGGAAACCTTCAATGGCTACAACTTTGACACACTGCTATTATGATGTAACAAAATGTAGTTTTTAAAGGTTTTGGTGCAAGAATGCAGTTCTTCTTACTACAGACTCCCATCCTCTGAAGGACGTTCTTGTCAAATATGAACTACTAAATAAACTTGGCATACTTGGTATAGAGAAATGGCTTAAGTTATCTTGGAAGGTCAGGGAGATCGCATGAGCTACATATCACCTTCAAAAACATCATCAAATATTTCTTCAAATGAAGTGAAACAGATATCTTTACATGAAAAAACTGTGTGCATGTTAGTTCAAAGATTTTCATTGTAGATGAAACTGAAACTACGTTTATCCTGCTCTTAAATAGTTTATCTTTTCCTGAGCAACATAAAGACCTTCACATTAATGAAACAAATATGCTGTCTTGCTTGTGCTTCTTTTTTTCAAGATTGCATGCCACATTAACTATCCCTTGAACACATTTCCTACATTTATGCACAATGGTCATATATGGTCCAGCCATTTACCAGGTTTTCACCACACGCTATTAACTTGGATTCCCAGGTCTCTTTCCAGAGTCATTTCCTCCATGTCATGTCATTACGCAACCTTAGTGTTTGTTTCCCTGTTTGTCCACCAGATGGTGCCACAGTGTTTCCCAATGTTCAGCCTGGTTTGTGCTCGATACTCATGTCCTCACCTTCCATCCCAGAGTCCTGAGCCTTTTCCTCGTGGTTTGGATTTTCTTCTTGTTGTTTCAGAAGCTCCCTCTCTCTCTCCATCTGTTCTCTCTTACTTTGGTGCTTACAGACTTTCCTGTTGGCTGAGCCGTTACAGGTGTAAGTCTCTGGTGTGCCTCCATCTTCAATGTCCTTCTCTTGAATCTCTGGTTCAGGCTTCTCAGGATCTGAATGAGAAAGGTAGATTCAAATAGGTATAAGATTTATCAGTTTAATAGGAAGCCATTAAATTATAATGAAGGACAAACCTCCAGTCTTCGAGCTACTTCTCAATTGACTAACCTTGATCAGGCATTTCTGAGCTTGATGGTGTGGGCTGTTGCCAGTATGATGGCTGGAATGGGAAGTAGAAAGGCTGGCCAATGCCGTACTGTCCTTTTAGAGGAAAAAAAACATTGCTTCAGTGTTCATTGTGATTTAGAAAAGAAAAAAAGTACGGTGATATTCTAGAATCTATCAGCAGACCAACCTGGGAACACATTGTCCAGGTACCAGGCCAAGATCGCATAGAGGACAGCGTCAAACACCATCATGAGGATAGACGTGAGGAAGGAGTAGGTGTCTTTCTCTAACGGACTGGTCCGAATGTTGTTCCACTGCAGACCCAAACCCTGCTCCTCATACCGTGACAGGTACTCGGTCCCAAAGCCAAAGGCCACCGGAGACAGCAAGCTCTGGAGTAGCAGAAATATTTCAGAACGAATTCTCATATGGTTTAATAACAAATGTTGCTCAGTTCACAGTAATTTAATTTCAGACATGGTGTCAAGTGTCACCATGTCAGGAGTTCTCCATATTCATGTATTTGAACACTGTTATCACACCAGTAGCAGGCTAAGTTTATACTAAAAGCTTGTTTTACAGCTTGTGTAATCTCCCTCAGGTATGTGAAAATAAATAAACGATAAAATGAACCTTACAGCAGCCAGCTTCATATTCTTGGTGATGCGGTCCTGCCAGGCAAAACATAGAATATGGGGCAAGTAGAGGGTGAAGTAGATGATGCCACTGCAGGCAGCTGCCAGGTTAGCCTTGCTGAAGAACACGCTCATCAAGAAACATTGCATGATGGTGGCCACAGTGAACGTTAGCAGGAAGAAGAAGACCAGAATGGGGTCACTGTAATTCAGCACCTTCCCACCCTGAGAGGGGAGAAAAGCAATAAAGACTGAGTTTGGTTCACAAGCTGAAACAAAAACTGCTGAGAAACACAGCCAAGAGGAACCCTTGGTGTCTTTTTCATGCCGTCCACAAGATGGCAACATTACACTCTGTCAAACGTGAAACCCCCAAATCAATCTAAAACTTCCCACACGCCTGCTTTATTTATCTTTTCTCTTCTGCTCTGTTTATTGGCTCACCATGATGATGGCGGTCAGCAGTGCTGTGCTGACAGTCATCAGCGTGAAGCTGTCGATGAACCACGTGTACCAGATGACGCCGTTGTGGACCCCCATGGCCTTGAGGGTCTCTTTGAGGCGCAGCTCCTTCTCCAGCACGATGCTCTTTACAGTCATGGAGACAGAATAGATCCAAGCCAGCACCATGAACATCGGGAAGCAGCGGTTGAGGGTGATCATAAAGCTGCACAAGAAGTTGGGGGAAATAAGATGCGACACTTGCGATTACATTATCTTTTAAAATAAACAGACAACATGAAGTAACTTTTACACTGAATAACATGTGAAATCAACACCAGACCTCAACTATTATTATTAGACTAATTTAAAAACCATGTCTTATGCAGTTTAATCCTAAAGAAGTTCTAACCTAATAAACATATGAACCTTCATTATATTCAAAGCAACTTAATGTTCATAATGTCTTGGACCACATCTGTATGGAAGATGTTATACAGATGCAGATGACCCACAACAAACATGCACATATTGCAGGGATGAAAAACACATGATACCAGTAAGAAGAATGTGGAAAATCACCCACAATCTTCTTTGCTGCTGGTTTATTTACAGTCTCCCAGCACCACTTTCACTTCAATGACTTGTTATCTAATGTAAATAAACTTGCTGCAACTGAGAAGTTTGAAGATGTTTTTCACTTTTATCTCAGCACATTGGCTGAGATTTTTGGGATTATTCTTAAGTCTTTGCTTATTACTTATTTTCTTTTCTTTTATATATTTCATATTATTAAAATAAATTACAGCCATGGGAGTCATTTCTTCATTTTGTGTCTAACTTCTGTCAACTCACAGGTCATCTACATAACAAGGATATGGCATCTGCTGGATGTAGACGCCAAGTGGCCAGTCGTTGCCGGTGTGAAGCTTGATGATCCCGTGTTCAATCATGTCCTGCAGGTACGCAAAACCACCCCAGATGTACCTCTGGTCCTCCACGGGGTCCGCTCTGGGTCCAGGATCCCAGTACCTATGAGGGGACACAAGGTGGGAACGATAAACGGCAGCTGTCTCTCCCAGAGATTATTTCAAACTCCATGATCATGATTTAAGATATTTGGTTGTTCTGTTGTAAGATTTTTTTCCTTCTTTTTTTTTTAACAATGAAACATCTTGAAGCTAAAATCTCTTAAGCCTCATACGCCATACATTGCCCTACTTAAGCGGATAAGTCTGACTCATACCTCTGTTACAATCTGATTATTCAATTGTATAGAGGCAGCGCTCCCACTGGGTCCATTACAGCCTGTTGGTGTGGCTGTAAACAGCTAAAAGTGCTTGTGCACCAGGAGCTATTGACATACTGTCTGTTTATGAATGAGGGATCAAAGAGAAACAAAAATGCGTGTAAGTGCAGCTCATGGGAGGATTAAAGAGCAGGTAATTAGCTAATGTGGAACCACCAATAAACTTTGGAGGACACGGTGAAGCCAGCAGGAGAGGATTCTTTCTTTTATGTGGAATGTGACAAATCCATAAAAATTGCCTCATTAATGTGGTCGCATTAACATGAAAAACACAACAGGCAGACTGTTTGAGGTATTTGGGACATTTAAATCTTAGTGTTTAAATCCCACCTAACTCCAGTGTGCTGCACTTGTAAACCAATCTTACTATTCAATGAAAAGAAAATGTCCTTTTCTTTATGCCCCCAATTTCTCAGTCTTTGCGTCGTAAACGGCTTTTATATGCTTTAATGCTGTTTCAGTTTATGGAGCGTCATGTGGTGAAAGGGATCAGGAAGTCCTAAATTCAGGAGGTTTGCATATAAAAGTAATCATTTAGCTCATGGGCTACAAAGATGGAGTAATCCTTTTGGAAAAATATCCATCCACACAACTCTTACTAACCGGTCTTTTATCTTGTTGGTGCGCTCCACAGCATCAATGTCCATGCGGATCTTGTACTTGACATGTGGGGGAACAGCTGTGGTCCAGGGGTACATGTCCATGAAGACCAGACCAGCCCAGTACTTGTTATCCTCCAGCAGGTACAGCGCCTGATGGATCATCTGGGTCTCATCCATGGAGGCAACAAACTTATCCAGACTAATGCACTATAAATAGAGATGAGGAGAAAAGAGAGCTGTGGGTTTGGTGGTTTCACTTCCAAACTGGGAAGATATGGAATTCGGACAGCAGGAATATATTTTGGTGTTCCATCCAGTGTGTTATATGGACACATGTTCTGCAGATTTGAATCCCTAAACTGTCAGTTATTTAGTGATGAAGCAGTTAAGAAGACTTTCAACATTAAGTCAAGACAGTTAACAAAAGTATTATTTAAAGCAATAAATTACAACCACTGATTCAAAACCAATTTCATTGTATAATACACAACACTTAATCAGAAAAATAATCCTAGAAATACAAATATTCTTATTCTTATATTCCTGTAAAATGTTACAAAATAAAGTTGTTGAAAGTCTCCGTTGCTTCGCATCCTCAGTGCAGGAACACCTTTTATGTGTTCTGAGAAGGGATAGAAACATTTAAAAGTGGAAAACCTTTTTGTGAATGTGTTACAAGCCTGGATATATAACAAAAAATAATTCTGATGAACAAAAATAGTTCAATGAAATATTGAATGAAATCAATAAAGTTTCTTGGTTTTGCACTGGATGTACAGAAATAGAAGACAAAGTGAATTTCAGTTTTTAGGGTATTTTTTCACATTGTTCTAACTTTTTTTTCTGATTTAGGGTTATATTATTGTATGTCTCTTTCAATAAAAATGTCTGCCAAAATTAATGTAATATTTTGTACATATAGACATAGATTTAGTTGATTTTTCTTTTTCTCGCTCTGGGATGTATAGTGAATCCCTTTAACTGATTGGCTCCCTAAAGTCTGAAAGTCATGGATGATATTTACTGCAATCCCATAAGGTTTGCAGCACTGGACATGTACTTACTTTTCTCATCAATAAACACCAGTGACCCAGTTTCAGTTGCACGCTGCTTCCACCACATTTGACAGATGGTGTGCTATTCTTCGGATGCTGAGCCTTTCCTTACATGTCACTGTTTTCTGATAATCTGGTTAAGCAGTTTGATTTTCTCAAACTATCTCACTTGACCATTGAGCTTTTTATCTTGTTTCTAAAATCCTTTATATATTATTTGTTTAGAATGTTCTTTACCTAAATTCACAAAGGCACGTTTACTGTTGGCTTTAACAGTGAAATTGGTGCATTTTTTTAAAGAAGAAACCAAATTGTTGTTTTAAGCACCTCTTAAGTTATTGATCTTTGTCTAGTGTTTTTGTCTTTTCAACCTAATGATGACCTCACATCAAAAATTCTTTGGACCTCAAGTCCTTCACAGTCAGTTATTTATCCAGTAATAAAGAAGAAATCATCTGCATTTGGTCATGACACTAATTATCAGTGTGTGAAAATGAAAGAACTCTATGGCAGGTAGGTTAAAACCTAGGACTCTAATTTTTAACTAACCTGGGTCCCAAGGGCCACCTTCCTGCACATTCTAAAGTTTACAGGTCCAACACATCTGATTTCAGTCAGTGGCTCAATATCACAAGCCTGTTCATGACCCTTTCATTTGAATCAGGTTATTTTTGGACCAGAGAAACATGTGACAGTAATTCTAAACCAAACCAAAAATTAAAATTCTCCATTTTCATAAGAAAATAATATTTAAAATGCTCAAAATTATTTTTATAAAAAAAAAAAGATTAAAAAATAAATAAATAAATACTCAAACACCCAGTTCCTCTGACATCAGTGTTTCTTTTAAACATGATCATATTTTTGCTGACAAAATCATAGCCAACACATTTTTTTTTCTTTTTTTTTTTCTGTAATAACTACAGACACACTCAAAATACATGGAACAAATGCACAAGCATCTAAACACAGGTGAGCACAGCTCTCAGCTTATGTCATTTTCACACATTTACTTACTGTAAAATGTGTGTAATTGCCATGCGAAAATCCCATCCTCCACACACATTCACAGAGCTCCCACACCCCCATATACACCATGTCTAATGTCTCCATTCACATTACTGTACAATTCCTTCAGAGTGCTCAGAGAAAGACAAGAGGCCTCTTCCCATTCGTCTCCCATTCACTATGTTTCATATGGGAACATACATTCACAAAGCAATAATGCTCACTCAAAGATGAACTGAGGAGAGAGAGAGAGCCTCACCGATACACATGTTCCATGGGGACCCGAATGTGGGAAGCAAATGCCCTGACAGACTGACAGGACCTGGTGCTAACTGCAGCAGCTATCCAATGGCCCAATTCAAGCTGACAGCTAGATCTAATTGGCTAAATTGCCTGGGTTTGTTTGTGGGGCTCTGAAGAGTCTTCGCACTGAACTTGAAGACAAAAGACAGACTGAGCTTCCTGCAATGATATGCGTCTTTCAAAAACCACAACGCTTGCCCCCCTTTAAATCGCAACAGGGAGAAGAGAAGGAACACATGAAGGATGGAGTGATTTTCCTTCTTTTATATAGAAGCAGTGGGGCCCCCTTTCAATGGCGAGCTGCACACTAAAACAGCACTGAGCTCATGAGGAGGGTGACTCATTCCCACCTACTCTCTACTTTATCACTGGCTCCACAATGGAAGTAAGGGAAGGAGGTGACAGCACACTTGTTCTTTCCAACTTTCAGCCTGATGGACAGGAAAGCAGTTGTAAAGCTGTGCTAAGTGGCTTGGTTCATCTCAAAAGGCCTGGCTGCAATCTGCAGGGAGCTGCTTGAGAAGACCAGTTTACTTGTCTGAAGACTGTGAAAGATTCGGTAAACAGGAATTACTGGATATAACTGCAAAAGAAATGGGCTCCTTACCTCTCCATATTGGTTGAACATGCGTATCATCTGGTCAGTGATGTTGAAAATGTTCCTCCAGTCAAAGTTTGGCATCCCTGGCTCTCTCTCTTCTTCTGGCCCGTTGTGCAAAAAGTTCAGAATATCTTTAGTGGTAAAGTTTGTTTCCACTAGGCTGTCGTCCACGAAATGTGTCACTGTTGGGTTCCCCAGGGTGTCCTGCAGCAACAGAGACAAGAGATTAAATGGTAATTCTAATATAAATATACCACTATATGAGAAAGAAAGATATCAAAATAAATATAAAAATATATAAGCAGTGTCATCAAACTGTCTGTATAGTATATTATATGACATGTTCTTTGAGTTATTTTATCAGTTTTGAACTTTGGCAGAGGTGTTCGAGGAAAATCCTCAAGAGGATGTTGCAATGGAAACTACTGACTTGAAGGATTCAGGTGGGTGGGTTTTTCATTAGCATGAGCTCCGTGTAAAAGCTAGGAGGTTAAAACTGTAATGGAAGCAACCTCGGTCTCCATTAACAGTGCCGGACCAGGTAGGATCTACTGACTTAGCAAACTAACACTCTACACCACTTGGTGGAGGAACTGTATCACTTTTGTTTGTCAATAAAAGAAGAAGGAAAAAAGAAAAACTAACAAGAACAACAAGATAAAAATTGTACATTCATATACATGCCGGGATGGTAGCACTGAATGGAGAAGACTTGAACCCAAAGGGGACATTGATAGGACGAAACAATGTCATATCTTGTCAACAGCATACCCTATCAACACCTGCAGCCACGCAGCAGTTTTTCAGAGCTGCGCTGAAATAGACACATGTTTTGGAGTGATATAGTTTCCCGAAAATGAATATTGTCAATGTTGTTACAGTCAGGGCCACGTAAAACTACTCCCAAATCCCCGTTAATGGAAACCCCTTGAGGAGATGACTTCAGTCCTGGGTCTTGTGCATTTCTATGGAAGTCTGAGATATAGGGCAGATTAGACTAATTAAGTTATCTGAAGTGTAGAAAAACATCCCTCCTTTCTGCAGTGATGGGTCTAAAGTGCTGAGGGAGCACTTCAGAAACAGTTTATTGTCAAGTTACTATACATTACAAGAAATTTCCTTTGGTTTGAGTGGCATTAACATAAAATCTATAAAACGTTTGTGGGTAATAACAAATGTTTTTTATTTACAACTACGAACAAAATGGTAGGAAGCAAGAATAAATTACAAGGTAACCTTAAACGTAGACTTACAACATTCCTACCAGGGCTGTTTAAGGTGGTGGTCAAATGTGTGTCTGAAACATCCACCTATCAGTGCCACGAAAAAAAAAAGAAGTATGTTGTATTCATTCAAGATTCATTATCATTCCAAGGCAGCATCCACAAAAGTCTTTCATCTTTGTGCGTTCAGAAAAGGTTGCAGTGGTGTAGCCCCATCCTTTGCATTTCCTTTCAGTTAACCAAGCCTGTACTCGTTGGTATTTAGGATCTATTCTTTAACAGACAAAGAATATGAGTCAAAGGAAATTCATTACTGAAGAAGTCCAGTGTCTCAGGACATCCTTTACACATTTCATAGAGTCTTGTTGGAACGAGGCAACACATGAATCACAAAAAGAAAAACCTTGGGTTTTTCTTGACATCTGCTGGGAAGTTCAACATTGGACCCATGCTGTTCAGAGGATTAGTGTGTAGGTGTTTAGGAAGCTGTGTACAGTATGTGAAACATTCATACCCTGATCATGTTCATCTGGACACTGTTGTTAAAGAAATCCCACAGCTGCATTCGCACCTCCTCCCAGGCCTTGCCCATGTTCTGGAGCCTCTCTAACTCCTCGAAGGTTGTGTTGGCCTGGATACACAAATATGTACACATGTTCCATTAAAAAAAGAAAAAAATCCATGGTTTCAAACCAGAAATGAGGAACCAAAATGGACATATATGGTGCTGTTATAATCTGAATTCTATAGAGATGTGTTTAACCTCTTGGGCCCTAAGGTCAGTCAGGATCTTAAGGAGCATCCTTGGCAAATCACATAACACCTAGGCTGGTAAGTGATTTAATTCATCCATTCACGCAAGAAAAAGGAAAAGAAAATCATATTTAAATGAAAGCATCTTTTTCAATAAAAGCTCTGTTTTTTTTTTAAAAAAAAAAAAAGAAGAAAAGAAAATCAGACATACAGAGACAAACAGACTCAGAGCCGGCTTTAGATGAAGAAAGAGATGATAATGAGTCTGGTAATTATTGTCAGCATGTTGCCAAGCTAAAATGTCAAATTCAAGAATTGTTCTTCAAATGCAATTTAAAGAATGAAAATTTGACAGTACATCCCACATGTGCAGCTATATAACGCTTCATTAAATACTTTGCTTTTAGCAGCAAATAAATAAATAAAATCCTCACTTATCTGGGACCCCAGAATTGTGAGTTATGAGGAATGTCACTGCAAGTAAAATGTAAAAAACAACATAGGTACTGTACATTTAAGTTCTTACAGTTTTGTCAGGAAAAAGAAAAGGGTGCAGTGATGGATCACATGAAATCTGCATGTTCAGAAGTTTCTCATAGTAACAATGTAGATGCAACAAAAGTACCATGCTCATAAAAATTCCTAAAATAAATAATTGTACTGCAGTGGAATTTAATCATATTATTAAAAAATGTTTTTCAGTTGTTTTAAGCAGAGGATGAAGCAAAGATGATTTCTGTGTCTGCAGTGTGGGATGAAATGGAAATCGTCATGTGTTGACAGTGAACAGTAACTTAAAAAAGAAAAGTAAATCAAACACCTGCCTCCCTTTTTAATAAAATAGAAAATAATACATTGTTGTGCAGTGGTTTTGATTTTTCAGTGCTTTGGGCTCATGTGAGGGTGCGGCCTACAGGTTTCCTCTCTGTCACACCTGCGGCTCATCTAAGGTTAATCACTTACAGCTGCATATAATCACAAACCGCTGTCTGCTACACTTCTAAACTGTCCTGTCCTCCAGGGAAACAGTCAACCTCCCAGGAGTGCATCTTTGTCAAAAAGCCTTTTGTGCAAAACAAATGCTTTGTCTCCAGCACATCAGCTTCAAGCTTCAGCTCCCTCTACATAGCCCAATTATATATTATTGGATATATATATGTGTGTGTGTATATTAAACTCTATTTTTTTAGATCATACAGAACAATTGGACAGTCACATAAAGATGTGTGACAGATCTTTTTGTCCATCACCCACTGCACCCACACATGAACTCCGTTCCCTCATGACCGAGGTTCGGCCGCGTACACATGGATAACACTGGGTGTGTTGAAAGAAATGGAAAGGGCAAGCAAGGGTCGGCGGAGAGAAAGCTGGGAGGTGAAGGGGTCGGGCTGTAGGTGGACTCTTACACTCTTTAATATCTTTCGGACGGCAGGGGAGTCAGGGGTGTATAGGATCTTTCCCATCAGCAGGGGCTTGACTGAATTCCACATAATCTTCGTGACAGGATTGGACTCCAGCGTCTGCATCAGAGCGTTGCAGAAAGGAGCTTAGGGGAGAGGAAACAAAGCAGAGGAAAACAAAATCCTTAATGAAGAGTAATGCAGAGATAAAAACAGAGAGAGAGATTTAATATATAGCTGCACAGCCACTTATTAGACATCAATTAAATTGATTAGTAACAAAGAAAATATTCTAAATGAGGAAAAGTAGCCTTTAAGTGCTTAAAAATCAACTTTCTTCTGTAAATTATTTTTCTTTTATATGTAAGATGTGCTCTTGTGTAATAATGACATAGTTTGAAATCACAATTTTGACTGTTTTGCAAATGTTGTACTGACAGACTCTTGAGCACTGTTTGGGAATACTGTGCCGGGTGGTGACATCACACAACTAGAAAAGAAACTACACAGTGATAATGGTGAATATGTGGTCTTTGCAAAAGTTTCAGTTGAATACATCTTAGAAAACTTTAAGGTGCATTAAAGCAGTTTCTACATTAAGCTTTTTTTTTTAACTGCTGTTTCAGTATGTGCACTTTCAGTCTAAACCTTTTTGGTCTAAAGGGATGAGAATGCCTCAAAGTGCTTTGAAAGAAAAAAATAGTGAACATTTCTTGCACCATAGCAACTGAGCAAATAGAAATCAACTGAATATCATGTGCTATGATCAAAGGCTCGCTGCACGAACCTCGTGATCTCATTTCCTGAAATCCTATCTTGAAAAAACAATGTCTCCTATAGATTCTTCTTCAGTTAATAATACATAATTTTGTTGAAATAGCTATTTAAAAAAAATCACAGTGCCAATTTAATAATAGCATGTCATGGTATCATCAGTCTGTACTAGATAACGTCCAGCACAGTGCATGAAGAGAATGGGGACATTTGCAGTTGAAGACCTCTTTACTTACTGGCAGTGTCATCATAGACATAGTTGTGGCTCTTGCTGCCATTGACGCCCAGAAACACCTTATAGTTGTTGTCTTCATACCAGTTGAATGACAAGACCCTGGAGCCTCCGCCCTCTGGATATCCACAGAAGAGGCTCGACAAACTAGACATCAGCTGGGTGAATGAGGAAGGGCCTCCAGATTGGAACAGAGGGAAAATGGTCTTCAGAAGCTCCTGAGAACTCTCTCGCTCCAGCAGCTGTGCAAGACACAAAGAGGTCCAGTGTGCTCTCTGTCAACAGCTTCTCCATAAACCCAATTAATCATAAAGATCCATAAAGGGTACATCCATTCAATAGAATCTATAGAATTTAACAAAAGGACCAGTTTCCACCTTTGTGTTTTCTGTAACGGGGCTAAATGTGCTGTTAATACTATGACTTGTTTTCAAGATAAAGAAGTAACCTACCAAGCAACTGTCCAAATAATCTGCTGTCAAATTGCTTTAAGAAGCTACATTTAGGAACAGCAGTGCTTCATGATGTTCAAGAGACAGAATTAGGTCTAATCACAATCTGATCTTCCTCTAAGTCACTATATTAGAAAAACACAGCGTCCTGAAGCGTTTAACAGAAACATCAATCATTTTTATTTAGTTTTATTTTTTATTTGTGTGTGTGTGTGTATTTAAAGAAGCACAGAAAAACTTTGGTATTTTTTTTCATTCTGAGTTCCCTTATAGGTAGTCGAGATAAAATCACTTTTACAACACTGCTTTTTGCTTTGTTAACTTCTTTTTTTCCAAACTTTCTAGATTTGGTTGCCTATTCCAAGATGTCAACTGCAGCTCTGTGAGCTACTGATATATTGCAGTTGTCACACTTTTGTTATGTTACTTTGGCAATAATCTGCACAGTTGGAGTCCAATTTATGAAATGGGTTTGAACTACTTTGATTGACAAAGACACAGTTAAAGAAGCAAACCATACCTCATGAAAAGAAGATTTCTGAAGATATATGATCAAATTTAGAAGATATGCAGAAGGCTGCAAATGAGTGATGTAATCTTGGAGCGTTTAGGCATCCATCAGTCTACTTTTAGATACATTTGCTATAAATAGTCAGTTTAGTACTCTGGCTAGACACCAAGGCCTCAAAGCAGAATCCTCAGAGAGGTAAAGAAGAACCCATAAGTAACAGCTTGAGGCTCAAGACATCACTCAAACTGGCAAACGTCTCTGTTTATGTAGGTCATTGATCAGGCCCTGGCCATGGCTCAACACAATGTAGGAAGCCATTGGTTTAAAAAAAAAAAAAACAAACATTAAAATCAGAGCACCAGTGACTTACACAGGGTTCACATACATTTTTTTTCTGCCTTGCCACTGCATTTTTACTCAATACTACCTAAGGTGCCATAAATTAAAGTCAGTCCAACTTGAGTGCTCTTTAATCTATATTTTGTCTGCTCATCTGTTCTGCCAAGACCAAAAATGTTCCTTCATACCATCCATTATACACTCCAGCAGGATAAATAAATCAGGCATAAATCAGGCACTGACAGGGAGTCTAAACAATTTGTTTTAAGTTATTTGACCTTCATCAAGTCAGTACACACAGGTCAGAGTATTTACATTCGCTATGTTCATTCATACCCTGAAAATTTCATAATATAATCAACTGCATGCAAACAATAGTTTTAAAGATAAGCAAACATGCTGGACAGACGCCTCTCCTGACGTGATGAGGATAGCTACAGGGTGGACTAAATATCCTCCCATTGACAGGACAAAAATAGCTTCAAGCAAGTGCAACTCTCCCTAGTGTGTATTATTTCCTCTGGAAAGAAATATGAAGGCAAAAAACCCAGAATTATTAGAGGAGAAGGGGAGAAAGACACATGGCAGGAGTAAAATCAGCCTGTGAAGGTTTAAAAGTTTTAGGAGGAATGCTTTGATGTGTTGTTGAGTTCTTCCCGGGATTAATCATTTTGAATAAAATCGAATTCATCGGTGATGAAAATGACTCAATGCTTTTCTATGTCCCCTTCCTCAAAGCAAACTTTCACATGTGAATGTGCAAATGAGTCCACTCACACATGCTCCTACCCACCTCCAACTCCTGTCCCATTCACTCCCTCTTCCTTTATTTTTCCTATTTATTATTTTGTTGAGAGTTGAGCGGAAGGGAAAGTGGGGAATGAGAATATTTGGCTCGCCTCTCTGTCACCACGGTGACACAAAGGTCCCACCTACAGGACGTGTCACCTCAAAAGAATGTCTTATTTCCTCTCTTCCTTCTCTCTCAGTCTGCGTCCCACCCCTCTCTTTCTTTGTCACCCCTGGCCAAGGTGATGATGGGATACGCTCCCCCTGAGACACACAGTGAACGTGCCAAAGCACACATCTCGTCGCAGGCACTTGCATTTCTCTCCGTGTGTGTGCATATCACGTGGTAAATAGTGCAAAATACAAAAAGAGCATTCATATATTGAAGCTGAGTGTACGGTTTTGACGCTGTTGGGTGGAAAGTGATTTATAGCTTTTCTTTGTCTTGGAATTTGTGGTCTGAGAAAAATCTATTGTTGAGTTGTGCAGCTCCTGTTGGCAGGATTTCATATAAACTAGAGCCTGTCATGCTAAATGTTGGCCAATCAGAGGTATTTTGTGGATGACGTCATTTTCTAGTTGCATTCTGTAAATGCAAATAATCATACATGGCACACAAGCAAAGTGGCATGGCTGTGATATGGTTTTCTCCTCCAAACACCAAAATATGTCCATGCACACATTGTTGTTGTGGTGATGTTTTGTTTTGTTGTTTTTCTAAGAATATGTTCCCTTAAAAACAGGCACAGTCATGGAAGTGGAATTACATCCACTATCTATCATAGCTCCTTTAGACCTGGCATTCATATGCATGTGGAGAAATTTGATCAAAAGTGGCCATTGCTTAGCACATGTGTTCACACCTGGCATTAAAATGCATATGCTAATGTATCTTGAGTGACTGGATTGGACCTTCTGCACATCTTATGTTTGTAAACACCAAATCTGTATCTATTTTTAACTGCTGAAAATAACTAGGCATAATTTACAGAAGACAATAAAAAAAAAATGCACAGACGTAAAAGCAGTCCCGAAATTCGTTCCAGAACAATTTCACTGAAAAGATCTGACTGTATGCTTTTTACATGAGTCATCACATAAACGCAACCCCTGCACCCAGTGCAGTTGGTTTGGTATGTCCTGTCCTGGTGGAAATGGCTATGAATGGGAGGTATAGTGAACGGGTATGGCTGGCCAGGCTACTTGGTTGATTTTAAATCGTCCACGAATATCCAGTTCAAAATATTAATTTGATTATAATTATTATCACTCTTTTTTCATTTTATTTTATTAAAGAAATTATATAATGTACTGCATCCATATATGGATACGTGCATGCACACACAAAAGGCTTCACATGCACAGCTGAGTTTCCAAAAGCATATCAGCACCTAAAACAACTTCTACAGCGTACATGTAGATTGATATGACACACGTTACAACCACATTGTTGAGCTCATCACTCAGCATCCTCTGTGACCAGTTCTCAAACGGGGAGCAGCGGAAAAGGCGAGTTTCCTCCAGGACTAAAAATACTGGTGCTTCTAATCCTGCAGGACTGAGGACAAGAGGAGGAGAGTGGAGGAGTGGGAGTGAAAGGGACTGATGGTTCTGGGAGCACTTACAGCTTGGATGTTCTGTGACGTTCCCCTGAGAACTTGACCCCAGTAATGCAGGTCAATTCCCTGAGATCGGCTGTCCAGAACCTGAGGCATCTGGGGAGACAATCACAAGATACATTAGAGAAAAATATTCATACAGAGAATAATGAAATAAGTGTCCCTTTGTTTCTTTTTGTCCAAACTTTCTGAGCACTTTTAAGTCATGTCCCATGATGAGCTTAGACAGAAACACATTCATATCCAGTGAGAAACCAGTTAAAAGAAAACCTTAATGCTGCTAACTTCTAAGAAATGTTTGTTGCTGAGGAAGGAAACCATTTTTTACACACTTTCTTTGCAGAGGCTTTACAGGAACTGCAATTAGCAGCCTCCAGGACAAACCCCAAACGAACTCCTAATCCTTTTTTTGTTGTTGTTGTTGTTTATTTCTATCTAACATGTAGTTGTACAGGAACGGCACACTTTGTTTAACCCATCTTGAACTCTAGAACAATCAGTAGTTTCATATGAAATCACAGTAGCATAATTCCCCTTAAATTCCCTCAGTGGCTGTATCTTTTTAGAGACCATTAACTGAAGGTGTTAGAAAACGCCTGGTCAGGGGCAAAGTGCTGAGAATAAGGAAACCCCGTGTGCCAAGAAAAACACGCACATGAGATATCCTTCCTCTCGCATTCCTTTTGCCAGCATTTCACTGAACGAAGGAAGGGAGGCAGTATGATAGGGAAAGGAAGACAAGAAGCAATGGAATAGGAAGAGAGGGCATTGAGAGGCTGATGGGAGATGGGAGTTAAGAGCATTATGAGGGGTGAGAAGTACCATGTCCCCAGTGTTTTTGTGGATTTTTGTTGTTGTTGTTGTTTTTTAATCAACCCTGTGTCTGTATGTGTACTCTGGGTGTGGTCTCTGGCTCCCTGACATTTATCCTTCACACCTGAGTGCCATAATTTCATCGTCCAACAGTAAATAAGTCCCTACACAAATGTTGTAAAAGCAATAACTACAGCAGGGGCGGACTTTCATGAACTCAATAAAGATGTCTATCTGCTCACGGAGAATCATCAAATGAGTTGGGGGGGGGACTGCAAGACCTCAAACAGAAAACAATACACCAAGATCTGAGACTAGATAAAAATCAAAATACGTCAAAAACACATTTGCAACAGCAAACAGGATTAAACCCAAAAACATTGTTCTTAAATGATATGAACCATCTGCTACTACTGAAATCTGGTCTGAAGCAACACAAGTTTGTCAGTGGATGTCTGATTTTCTGTGACAACGCAGATTTTTAAAGCTCACGGCATGACACTAGGGATTAAGGATAAACCTGCAAGATTAAAACTTTTCTATCCAGCACAACAGAAGACTAATATTATTACAGCCATATTAGGTCAGATAAGAGGAGGATGAAATGTATTTACTTTAAATGGGATCCAACAGCAATGACATGACACTTGCCAGGACTAAAATAGTGAATATGCTTTTTCCTAACAGTGAAACACGGTGCCAGGAGTATGATAATATGGGGTTGGCTTTTACAGACGAGGCTCGTAATGTCTGTAGATGTAAATACTGGCTGACAAGTGGACTTCTAGTCTCCAGCAGCTTGGCAGAGGACAAACTAAAGCTCACAGCCAAAACTAACTCATAATGGTTTTGAAAGAAAGTGAAAATGACAACAATGGGCATAAAAGTTAGGAACTGGGCCTTTAGGAAGAATGTCTTTGTAAAATCATATAATAATCTACACAGTTTCTGGACACACATTTGGTTCAGATTTATATATTCAAGACTGAAAAGAAAATGTGTGTACAGACAAATGTGACTGTCTATGGACCCGAAGAACAAAGTAAATATGCTAATGTACGATCAAAAGGAGGTACATGAGTACAGCATAGAAATATGAATTTGAAAGATATGTAATACAATGTCATTATTTATTTCAGGAAAACGAAGCTAAACTTGAGAGGCATGAGATGATAAAACTATGTAGAGCATTAAGAGGGAAAGAGTCAGGTGTTTAGGCAGTTTGCAGGTCCAGATCTTTCAGATTTGTATTAATGCCAAACCAAGAAAAAAAAAGAAGACATCAGCAGGTTTTCCCATCTTAAAAAGGGTTACAAGGTCACCCCAAAACAAAATCCAACAAAAGTCTATCAATGGAATGAATGGAAAGTGCTACACTGGTGGCAGTTCTGGTCATAATGTGTCTTTCTTTGTATTTTCTCACAGTTTTCTTCAGAGCTTTCTTTATGTTAAAGCTGTGATTTGGAGGGTATTTTCTACGCCGATGTGGACACCATGTTGCTTGAGGGATTTCTGCTAGTAATTCTGGTACTTTTCAACATCTGTTTTGATGAGTAACCATAGCAAGGGAAAGTTGTTTTGGGAGCAGCTTGTTAAGCTTTCCAAAGCCTAGCATTGCCTGAAATAAGACCCAACATCCGGATGTATTGAAGAGGAGGCAGAGCAGGAGCAAAGAAAGTAGGAAAAATGTAAACGGTAAATGTGAGCTTGGTGGCAAATAAAATGGATGTGCTTGGAGCACTGAGGACAGTATCTATCATTCCTATAATGCCTCTCCATACACATTTTCAACTATATGGGCAGACATAGACTGCAAACAGAGCGGTAAATGTTAAGGAGGTGGTCTGCAGTGCTTGTTAACAACAGTGCTTGTTGTCGACTGAAAAAGTTGGCCTATATTACCAGTCGATGCCTGTGATGTCATCTGTTAAATTGTTGGTGAACTATAAACACAAAACCTTAAAGCATTTATGCTGATCCCTGGAGATTCCAGCCACAACCACATCACACATTCTCTTTCACACTCCCTAACCTCCCCTGTTTTCTAACCTTTATTGAATGTTTTTCTTAAATCTATTCTGCACGACTATGAAGTCAATATGTCCATAAAAAGAAAGACTGCTAAGAAAAAGCATTATTGTCACTGGATGGAAGATTGTAGCACAAATGAAGTTCCCTAGAGCGATGTCCTTTCAGTAGATGAGACGAAAGTGGAGATGTCTGGTGAAAATGAACATTGCTTTGTTTAGATAAAGCCAAACTAAGGACACTAACACAATAGCGGCAGAGATGTGATGATTAGAGCTTCTTTTTTTTAGCAGCTACAGGACTTGGTCACCTTGAAGTCATGATTCCTGCAGCATGACAATGATCCCATGCACACCAGCAAATCTACAAAAATTGCTGACACAGAAAAAGAATTTGGGTATTGGAATGGCCCAACCAAAGTCCTCAACCTGAATAAAAAGCTATGGCAGGACCTTAAGAGAGCTGTGCATAAACAAATTCCGCAAAAGCTCGATGAAGTGAAGCAATTTTGAAAGGAAGAAGGGGCTAAAACTCCTACAAGGTGATATGAGAGACTGATTATTTCACCTTAACGCTGCTAGAGGTGGTTCTACAACCTGTTGAAAAGTGGGTCATACTTAGGTTCTCCAATATTGTTCTGCATTTTGACCTAGTTTTTGTAAAATAAATAACGAACACAGAATAATGCATCAACTGCTGTCAGTCATCTAAAAATGCATTTGCGTAATTTAAAAGCTGGTGGCTCACAAAGCTGTACAACTACCTACACCCAATATAACCGACTGTGCTATTTATTTATAGTTCTCCTTTAGAAACTATTTTTACCAGCCTCTTTACGGTTATTCTGACTGTTATGTCTTCAAGATACAGGTAATTAAGAGCATATTAATCCCATGCCACTCTCACTATTCCAGTACCAGAGCCACATTTGCTAGACAGGTGGAAGTAATGTAAGCTAGCAGCTACAGCATGCTATCTGGACTCTAGCATATGTTCATAGATATTGCCATATATTATTTGTAAAAGATACAGCATAATTTCTTGTGAAATACCTCACAGGCTGTAGGTAGGCCCCAGCTAAGCCCATTAGAGAAACAGGCCAAGGCAGATAATGCCATTTGAGTTCTCAGAGCCACACACAGCTGACTCACCTAGTCTGAACCTAAACACGTACATAAAGAAAAGAAACTAGTGGGTGCCATTGTGTGGACTGAAGCTTCTTTCTTACTTTATTTGAATGCCTTCTTTATCATCAATTAGGACTATTCATTAAAATAGCAGAAGCACATGTATTTGAATGTATATTCAAGTTCAACAGTAAATGAGCTTCTTCGAGTGATTAAAAGCTTGACACGTGAGCACTAGCGCTACTGAGAAAAAAGAGAGTGCGCGTTTCTTGCTTTTGATAAATACTGTTCTTGACAAATGATGTAAATGGCCTAAAATAGGACCTGCATTTTACGAAAAGCTAGAGACAGAGGGAATGGATGCAGTATAATCACCTAGAAGCTTGAATCAGCTTCCAACTTTTACACTGAGTGTAGATGGCTGAGGCAGAAATGAAACGTCATTACCTTTCATTAGACCCGGCAACTAATATGGAAAGTTTCACAAGATAATTCTGTAGAAAAGCAGCTGTGATGCATATATTTCCTGGAAAACTGCAATACTTTATAATAAAAGACATTGTGAGGTGTGTATTAAGATGGGAGGACTGATGATGATGGGGTGCAGAACCACATTTATCCCTGATATCATCAGATCGGGCAGTTCCATGCTCGGATAGACTTTTAAAATCTTACTTAAATTGGTATCCAGGGAGATCTGAAGTAAATGCAAATACAGAAAGCTGGCCTTTACGGCATCTACAAGAGCAGTTGTAAGAGGGACGTCATACTGTCAGCATGGCTAAAGCCTTAAGAGGGTGTTAAAGTGGCAACTTGGCTTCTAGTGACTGATATCTTGTGGTTGAGCAGCTGCATGAAGCATTTTTGAGTAAGCTACTAACCAGCTTGAAGATTTTGAAAAAGTCCAGATTAGCATAGAGGATGTCTTCTATCCTCTGTAGTCTTTGCTGACTGAGAGCACACATGGCATTGCGGACCCCATGGAGGCCCATACGACTTGGGAAGATAATGAAGCGTTCCAGTAGTGCCTGGCTGCATGCTATGTCTTTTAGCTGCAGGTCTGGGACACCAAAAGCAAACTAGATATGAAAAGAAAAGAAAAGAAAAGTCAGAATGAGTTCACATGCAGGATTCTGACTTGGCTTCTCGGGTGACGTTTTACCTGTTCCATTCGTAGTTGTGCATTGACGAGCTGGTAAACTATAGAATCTGAAAGGCCAACATCTCTTAAGAGGAAAGCTGTTAGAATTTCATCATCCTTCAGAATATCGTCTATCTTCAGCCCACGACCTATACAGAAAATAATAAACAGAGATAGTGAAAGGTCAGAGGCAGAAGAACAATACTGACCAGATCCGCATTGGACTGCGCAGAGGAAATGATTCACAACAAAAGAGCATGGCAGAAAAGGGCAGAGCGTTTACACAAATGCCCCTGCAAAAGCTGAAGTTAATTTTGTTGGAAGTAATACTGAGATTAACCTTTGTATGTGTGTGACTTTGGGCTTGCTCATAGAAAATTCTCTGCATGTAAACTACAACGACAACAACGTGATTATCGAGCCGCAATAAGAGGTCAAACAAAATATGAGTGAAAGGAAAGGAGGGTTTATACAACATTATTCTGGATCATCACTGTAGCTTAGTTTTTCCTCTTATCATGTGGATGAGTCAGAGACTGGTCTCAAGTACTATTTTTTCCTATTTCAACTGCAGAGTTGAAAATGGGTTGTTTCTAACAAGTTTATTGAAAGTTAAGAATATGTTGGGTTTTTTTTGTTGTTTGTTTTGTCATCTTACTGGTTGAAATTGTTTTTAAATTTCAATAATAAATAAGTGTAATAAATAAGTCATACATATATATATATATATATATATATATATATATATATATGTGTGTGTGTGTGTGTGTGTGTGTGTGTGTGTGT
>JBAMYA010079604.1:0-23575 GCA_037176975.1 Arrhamphus sclerolepis | reverse complement strand
TAAAAGGAGGGCAGGGATAGGCGGGGATGTGGTGGAGGACAGTGACACACTCCTGTGCCGCAGCCTGCGCCCATTGTTCCCCCCCCCCAAAGTCAGCACCTCCGACCCTACCATGTACCCTAAACCTTGTGTGAGTGCTCTGTTCTAGTGGAGTGCATTAAAAGAGGCAAGGCTGTTTCTCTGAGGAAGAACCTGAACACAACACACAGTCACTGGGAAGCAGCTGAATCACGTTTAAAAACACACCAACTACTTTTAAATGTTGCTGTGAGACTGAACTGCAGCCATCAAGCTGAACCAGAATCGACTCAAAGTTCGGTAATTTTTGTTACTAAATGGTTCATCAAAGCACAAAATAACTGAGCCAGCTGTTCAGCTTTCCAAACCTCTCCACCTCCAGGCTGCCATGCAAAGCTGCTGTTATCAGCTGCTGAGTGAAACCGCAGGAAAGTTCTCCTGCTTGTTTATATGCAAAAAGTTAGAATTACATCATCAACAGACACTGTATTTATGTTTGAGGAAGTTTTATATGATCCAAGTATGGTGACACTCGTCTGCCCTTGGCCCCAGCGCTTATTCCTCAACATATTCTTTTCAGGCCCCACCATGGACCGGTGACCCATCCCAGGATACTTTGGTTTTCTCCTGTATTTTTAAGTCGAGGTTTAATTACTGCAGCCTCCTGCTACACATCCACTTATGAAGGATGCACTGACAAGATCCAGGATTACAGAAACTGTCATGTGTGTAAAAAGCCGTCCTTCAGAGCCAGATGGGATTCTTTTAAATTAATGGGGGCCAACTTTCTCCATCTCTGCATCCAACCTTCCTGGATTAACTACCATCCTCTTCCATTACTCTCATTAGACCCCAAAGCATACTAATACTAAATGAGAATCCAAACTACTAATATAGATATATATATATATATATATATATATATATAAAAATATATATATATATATTAGTTTTATTATTATATCATTTAGCATATTTATTAGTTTTTAAATGACTGTTCTCTACTGTGCTTTACTTTTTGAATAAAGCCATTTTTACACCAATAGTTCATTAAAATTTTAATAACATGCAACAAATGAATAAAATTCAAAGGTAACAGCTGGACGTAGCATTCTTAACACTACTGAACATGAGAAAGGATTAAAATTTAGTTCTTTACAACCAGAGCAGCAGCTACTGGACTACTGAACACATGCAGTTATCAGGGTGTAAGAAGTAATCTGACTACAATCCAGCTTCAACCTTTTTTTTTTTAATGATTTTTGTCTCCAGTGACCTTTATTATTGCAGTTCAAAGAGAGGCAGAGAGAGAAGGGGAAGACACTCAGCAACCTTGGGCAAGGAGTTGAACCTGCAACCCAGTAATCTATATTTTTATTCAAACCTGAGGTTGTTAGAGAACAGCCACATAAACCAGAACTGACAGCATTAATGAATACTGAGTCTACTTCCTCTTCTTAGTCTGACCAAGGTTGTGACTCTGTTATATCCAATAAAGGTTTTACAGTGGCATACGAAGCTCTGAGGTGTTTTATTTCAGATTCAGGATGTATTATCACCACTTACTGACATATTATGTAAATATACATCAATGCAGCTTTCTGAACGGGTTTCTCCCTCGATGTAAAACTACAGTCACGGCAGGACATGCTAGCGTTAGTTCAGACACGGAAACAGTTTCCTTCATGCTGTGGGGATGGGTTTGGAAGGAGGCCTTTACAAAAAGAAAAGATAAAAGTTATCTCCATTAATATTGCTCTAAATCACACTGCAGCTGTAGCAGATGAGGGTCAGACTCTACTTCAGCTCGTTCTGGGTTTTCAGGGTTACAGACAACCAGAACGGAGACTTTTATGTAGGATGTATCAGCAAAATCAGTACCATCTTTATTATTTCTGCACACTTTCCTCTCTCTCATGAATGCACGATGCTCTGGTGTGGGAACTGTGGAGCATGCACGTGTTGAAGCCAGTTCAGGACTAACCGAACATTTGCATGCAGGACAAATTCAACCTTCAACCACAATAGCTGTTTTAGATCACCATTGAGAAATTAATGTTAGTATTATTTCAACTGGACTGACATGTTCACATCTGTTTTATATGTACGGAGTCAGTCAGACAACTGCAACATCTCTTATGTAATTGTGCTACGTTCAACATCACTATTAGATGTGAGGGAAAAAACAGAACCAACATATGAGTAGTGTTGGATGTGTAAAAAGATGGAAAACACTCTTCAGTTTCTGGCAGAGGTCAAAGGAACACAGCTGTCCATCTGTAGTGGACTGGTTTGGAGAGTTCGGGTTATGACTAGACAAGCAGGTGTTTTCTAGAAAGAAGGGGAAGTCTGATGTTTGTGAGGAGCTTTGAGGAAGTCGTGGTCAGTCAGTCCTCACATTCTGAACTCTTCCTGTAGTTCTTCCCTTTTATCTTCTTGAAGGAGACAAACTCCTCCGTCTTCTTCTGGTCTGCCGTCTCTTTCCTTTTCTCTGGCAGACACACAGCTGCACTCACGTCCTTCTCTCTGCCTTTCCCTTTTTGTCTCCGTCTTCTTCCTCCATCCTTCTCTCTCCCCTTGCTCCCCTTGTCCCCCTGCTGCTCCTCCTCATCCTCATCCTCCTCCAGGTGACTAAGGTGCAGCCCCTTTTCCCGTTCCTGCTGATCTGGTGACAGCTGCTCAGCAGGTTGTTCCTTTGGCAGTCGTTTTGGTCTGGAGAAGATCATCCTCTGCTGGGTGTCACAGGGGGGGTCACTTTCTTCTTCCCGCTGAAGACTGGACAGGAACTGGTGAGCTGCTCTTCTGTTGTCTTTATCGCTGCACTCAGGCACGTCCTCCAGGCTGTAGAGCGTCCAGCGCTCAGGGTGGACCAAGTAGTCCGGGACCCCTCTTTTCTTTGTTGGGGCGGGACAGGCTGGCGGAGGGAGGCTTGTCTTCTGGTTCTCTGTGACACCGCGCTGGCTCAGAGAAGAACTGGCCTGTCTCTCCACGCTGTCCAGACAGTCAAAAATGCTGTGGCTGCGGTTTGAGAAGGCTGAGCCCCCTCCACTCAAGACGAACGAGCTCCGGGCCGCACCAGCTGCTGCCGGAGCGCAGACCTCTGCCTCCTTGTCGTCATCACTGTGGTCCAGCTCTGGGTCGAACGGAGCTCTGTTTGGGGGGTCTTCAGGGTCAGATTCATCACTGGCTGACAGCTCATAAACATCGTCGCTGTTTAACGTCTCGCCATGGTCTCCGATGCGTTTCAGCTCAGACATCTCCAGCTGATTCTCGGTTAAATCAGGAACCTGATGGAGAAAAAAGGTCAGAGGTGTCTGCAACTTGACTTTAAATATATTTTTATATAAATACAATCCAGGTGTTAAACAACAGACTGGTTTTCTGACATCAGAGACCCAAAACAAAAACGAGAAAATATCTACTCAATATACACTATCGTTTTTTTTGTCTTTTTTTTGTTTGTTTTAAACATCATGTGTCATAAACCTTACCAGTTGCAAAAACAATGTTCTTTAAAGATGTGTAACATCCAGACTTCATTATTGTGACATTATGTAAGTGCAGAAGTTCTTTGTGGTTCTTTATAAAAAGTTCTCCACTGCCACTTAATGAGCAAACTGAGATTTAAAAAGAAAACAACAACAACAACAAAAACAATCATGACACAATGACATACATTTGTTTCAGTAGAGATCCAGGAAATCTTTGCTGTACAATAACTCCTACTGGTACTGATCACTTTTACATTTTAACGGGACATAGCTATTCATATTCTTGTACTTCCATTTTATCTTAAAATGTACAGAATGTTAAAATGTATCGATATTTTTGAGGTAATACTATTTCTATCTTATAGGTATTGCTATTTTTAGGTAATGTCTTTCTGACTTATTTTTCTTATGTCTGCTGTCTTGCTGCTGTTGCCAAAAAATGACCGAACTCTGGGACCAATAAAATACATTTAATCTAATCTAAAAATAAAGCAACCTTCAGTAGGGCTGGGTGATGTGGCCAAAACTGAAGTGACAACATATTTCCTAATTTTGGTCGAGATTATATAATTCAGATTTCAGTATAAGTGATATGAAAACCGTATAAAAAGTCAGCATTGGGTTTACACTAATGAACGGTCCAGGACCAGAAACCTGCTTTTACAGACGTCAGCACACTTATCGGTGACCAATCGATCAAGGACCGATATTGATCAGACTGGCTGCAGGTAACATGCTAATGCTAACGAAACTGGTCACGTGTGCACTGTGGAAATCTTAGCTCGTAAGTGATATGTTATAAAATCTGACATGGATTCCACTAAACGTTAAAAAAACAACCAAACAAAAAAAAACAAAACATAAATTATTTTCCAATTTACCTAAAAGTTCTGGCTTCAAGATGCCAGCAGCTTCTGGCCACCCAAAATGCTTTCCTCTTCTTCTCTTTTTTCCCTACGTCTTCAGTCAGGATTTAAAGTTTGTTGCTGCTCCCTGGTGGTTTTCTGGCGGAACTGCAACAGCTTCAACTGAGCTTCTATTTTACTTAAACGCTCATTTGTTTCTAACATTAACTCCCAGGTTAGTTCAACGATGTGAACGCACTCGATCTAGTTCAGAAATACCTGCCGTCAGTTGACTGCACCGGGAACACATTTAATCAAAACTACGTATATGACCCAAAGACTGTAAAACTTATGACTGGGCAGGGTTATCAGATCTGACAGTTTCCAGCTCAAACAAAACCTCAAAAAACTTAATAATAATATAAAAACAAAACAAAAAAAAAACTGCCTAAATCGTAATATGATTTTAAAACCATAAAACGAGCACGTCATAAGAACAGCCAGAAATGTCCAAAGAAAAAAGACAACACAATCAGGCTCCCAACATAGAGTGGAATCAAGTTGACTAGGTTCTCTCTGATTCCAAAATAAAGGCAGTAATACGAGTGGAAAGACGGCAGATTATTGAAATGTGTAGATTTATAATTTTCTCTAACATATAATGGCAACTATTACCCCGCCCAACCTGGCAACTCAGAAGAGGACCCGAGCTGCACTGTGCGCATGCTAAAGACTTTGACACACAAGAAGGGCGGGGCGCCTCCCATGCTATGATTGGCTCTTCCACTGAAGCTCCTCTGTCCTGATTGGCTCTTCCACTTCAGACCGGGATATTTTGAAAGTAACAGGGTGTAAACTGTTAGTGTTCGTCAAAGCGTCGGGGCTGTGCGGCCTTTTATATTAACGGGTTTAACTGCAACAACGGCAGAACTTTAAAAATATCCATGGAGCAGGAATCACGGGAAAGCGCGTTCTCTGTCACCGACATGTCGGACCTGGTGGTGGTTGATCTGGAATCTGCCGCCGACATCGACCAACCAGAAAAGCCCCCCAGTTTACTTGATGTAACTCAAGGTCTGTGATGCAGTTGGCCTTCTTAGCTGCTATATACTCAAATGCAGTTAACTTTAATAATGGTGTTTTTTTTTGAAAGGCTGCCTAATTTGTAACGTCTGTAGTTGTAAGGCTATCCCTCAGGCTAGAGGGAACCAGTTTGAACCAGTCGGGCATTATCTGCAGATGTTATGCTAACTGGTGAGCTCGTGGGCATTTTAATACATTGTTGGCTTCATTACACATCGGTGTTTGTTATCTGCCTTGTGTCAAAAACGAGGAGCAAACTTGAGAAGAGTACGTATTTTCCGGATTTACGTGTCAGTACTCGAACGCAACGTATCTTCAATCAGTATTATTAGTACAAACACTATGAGGTTGTCGTGCATTTGTATTGATTGTTGTGACTGTATTGAGTGATTTCTGGTGGCTCTCCACCTTTTCCTCTCTTTCGATCAAACTGTTGCTGGTGGTCAGATTGAATCCAGGTCAGTGCGATAAGAACTGGTTTCTGTATTATTGTACATCTTTGATGTCTGAAAAAGCCCTTTTGTTAAAAAAAAAAACATGATCTCAGATTTTTGAAACTTGAAGTGTCAGCATTACTATTGGCGGGGCCTCTTTTTGCCAACAAAAATGTGAAGGATATAATGCATGTTTCTCCTTACAGCCCTGTTTCAGAATGAAGATGAGGACAGCGACGAAGAAGATGATGATGAAGATGACGATGACAGTGGCACAGATAACTTTAACATTGAAAAGCCAGGGACCCAGCTGCAGAGATCTGAGCGACATGGAGATGGGACCTCGAGTCTTCCTGACACCTTCCAGACCAGCAACCTGTTGTTTTATGAGAGGTTTAAAGCGTACCAGGACTACGTGCTCGGTAACCATGGCTTGTAATGACTCAAATGCAGTTGTAATCAGAACTTTAATATAGTTGGAGTGTATTTATTTATCCACATTTTGCCTGCTTTTGTGCAGGAGACTGTAAGCCCTCAGAGGTGAAGGCCTTCACAGCAGACTACCTGGAGAAGGTGATGGAGCCATGTGACTGGTTAGCTCTGTGGAGCACAGATGTTTTTGATGTGCTGGTGGAGGTAAGAGCAGCATATACACACATTTGATGATACTTTCAAATAATCCCTCAGGAAGACTTGGTGGAGTTATTCCCAGTCATCTTTAGGGATGTTTTTTTTTTATGTAGTTTCATCTGCGTTATGTTTGTTCTCAACAATCCTGCTCAAAGACGCACTGTTGGTGTTTTCAGGTGAAAGATTTGGACCTAAAGGATCTGAAGGCATGTGTGACACTGGTGCTGCCTCTGCAGTGTGACACCAGAGGCTGTGAGCTCACTGAGGAGGCCATGCTTTCTCTTCTAGAGGCCACTCAGCACAAAGTCCTCCTGCTGGAGCTGAAGGTGGTCTACGATGAGTCCGGGGACTTTGATCAGACTGCTCTGGCTCTTGAGCACCTCCGGTAAGACTAACTGGACCTGTGTAATGTTATTTTCCAAACATACCATGGCAGTCTCTTCCTCTTACCATTACGGTATCTGCAGGTTTTTCTATAAACACATCTGGAGGCAGTGGGATGAGGAAGATGAGGATGATGACTTTGACTACTTTGTTCGTTGTGTGGAGCCTCGTCTCAGACTGTGAGACCTGAATTCTGTTTGATGGTCTTTTGTTGACAAATTTTAGTTGATCTGCTTGAATATGGATTTTAAATGTCTCATCTCAGCTACTACGACATCTTGGAGGACAGAGTTCCCGCTGGCTTGGTAGCAGAGTACCGGTCCCTACTGGAGAACTGTTCCGAGTGCTTTCGGCAGTTTTCGGACCTGCGCAGCGGCCTCAGTGCTGACTCAGACTCTGAACTAGACAACGTGTCCATTGTGGAGGGCCTGAAGCTCTATGAGCAGCTGGAGATGTTCAAACGCAAGCTGCACATCATTGAGAACCCCCTGTTGAGGTGTGTCCTCTAATAAAGGTCTTCATCATGTACACTGAGTCCTTCTAGCTTCTCATATGCAACATCTTGTATCTTCTCACCGTGTGCAGATATGTGCTGGCCTACAAAGGAAGCTTCAGACAGCAGTGTGTCCAGAGCCGTGGGCCCAGAGCATCAGGTGTGAAGGTGGTTCATGTGGTCACAGCCTCCTGCAGCACTGTCCAGCTCCACTCCCTCCTCAGTGCTCGTCTGATGCCTCTGTGCTCCTCTGAGGACGCTGAAATCCAGGTCAGTCCTACACAGGTTCAGTCTGTGTGGCGGAACAGAGTTCAGGAGATTTTAGTTCTCGCATGCAGACCTGCACTGTTGCTTCAGCATGAATCCGCTAATTACAAACTACACGCATGCATGTTCTCTACTCTTATGAACACCTTTCTAGAAATGTGTTTGCTGGACAGCATATCCAACAGATGCTGTCTGTCTGCATTTTAGTTCCACAGAGAGCCAGTATCAGCCGTAGACTCAAGCCATCAGGGTGACGTGGTGATCATTCTTCCAGGGATTTACAGTGTCAGCAGCTCCATCTTCATACCAGACTCCATCACCGTGGAAGGTATAAACATTTCCTTGATGCCTGTATGCATCTTAGATTAATGCTACTATAAAAGCTGCAGATGCTACACTCACATCCAGCAGAAAAGCTCATGTATGCACCTTCCTCAGCCATGTGGGAAGGACTGTCACATTTATTTCATCAATGATACAATCTAAACTAAAATAATAAAGTCAGAGACTTTAATTCCATTCTGAACATTATTTTTTTTTAAAGGAAATGATTGCTGATAACTTTTCTTTTCACTGATTAATGACACAACAAATGTTGATACTCTGACACATGGCACTTTTTTTTTTTTTTAAAGGTAAAACCTCCCTGTAGGCAAATTTCTTTCCTTCCGTTTAAGAAATTCTCCCCCTCCGTGCTCCCTTTTTGAGGGATGAATAATATTTAGAGTTCTTTCCTTCCATTGCGTCTGCCTCCTAAAGAAGGAGCACTTTGTCTGCAGTCTGTTACACCACACAGACAGCCCTGTGGTGTTTTTGTGTCTTCATATTGACTAAAGGTTTATTTTTTTTGTTCCAGGCTTTGGTTTTCCTGATGAAGTGGTGATAGAGAAGAAAAACAAAGGTGACTCGTTTGTTGAGACCACAGGAGACGATGTCCGACTGTCCAACATCAAGTTCATCCAGCATGATGCTATTGAAGGCATTCTGTGTGAGTACCTGCAGCTCCAACCTGCGCGGCTCCTCCCTCAGCGCTTTTATGGCTGGTCAGTGGAAAGTTGGGCTTCGACAGTTGGTTTCATCATCAAGACAAAGCCATAAAAATGATAAGACTCATGGGTGAAAAGTAAAAGCATGGAGTCTCCACTACGTCATTCTTTTAAATTTGTGTCACTGTAAAGCAGATCTTTGTCTTTTACGCAGCACACTAAATGAACTGCTACGTGATGTTCGGCATATTTCTGAAACTGTTCCCAAGTGGCTGCAACATGCCACCTCATGTAGACGTGTAGCTGCAGAACCACACTTAAGCCCTCAGAAACCTGCTTGGGGGGGCGGGGCCTCTCTTTCTGGATGAGACGTGCACAGCAGAACCAAACGGTCCTTTTCTTCTAAATGATACTCTGCTTTCTGTGGAGGTGCAATAACAAAAGCTGCGTTTCAACCAAAACTAACTCATCCTCTTTGGAGGGGGTCTAGTGGACTTGAACTATTCAGTTTCCATGTCGGAGGTTTTCTGGAGCTTTTTTATGACTATATTCACACACCAACTGTCCTGCCTCATACTTGTGTTGGGCTGCTTTTTAACATGACCTCTGTGACAGAATCAGAAAATATTTGATTTTCTTAATTCATTGGTTCAATTCAATTTTATTAAATAGCGTCTATTACAACACAAGTTGGACCACAAGTTGTCTTAGAAATCCAGATCATTGGTTTGTTGTTATGGTTACCATTCCTCTTTCTAACTTGGTAGTAATCTGATACGGTAAAATGTTCGGTCTAAAAGGGGGCATCTTTGTCCCTGAAACAGGAATGAGTGGAACTGGAACTATGAGTTTACAAAGTTTCCCTTCTCCTGGAGTTAGAATGAGACTTGACTGCATTTGGGGACTTTTTAAACTCTTTCTAGGAAGAAGTTTCAGCAGCTTATCACTAACATCTGTATCTGTGTTAGAAACCGTCCTGTTTGAGCATCTGTTTGTGTCCTCGCAGGCGTCCGTCAAGGCACTCTGAACATGGAGAACTGCGTGCTGCAGTGTGAGACCACCGGAGTGATTGTACGAACATCTGCACGCCTCACCATGAACATGTGCGACCTGTACGGCTCCAAGGTGGGTCCTGCACCGCCGTCAACCTTTGAACTGCCACTTCAGAGCATCTCCTCTGGAACTTTTTAAAAAAAAAACAATTGTTGATGTTGTGGAACACACACGTGACCCAAAGAGAGCTGGGATGGGTTGTGGCAGACCGCTGAATAGCTGGATGTAGATGACAGCTGGGTGGACATGCATGATGCAGATGCACTGACTGGTCAACATCTGGATCAGTCAGCTCTACTGTAAACGATGTTTATGTGTGCAGGGAGCAGGTGTGGAGATTTACCCTGGCAGTGTGTGCAGCCTGGTCGGTAACGGCATCCATCACTGTAAGGACGGGATCCTCATCAAGGTAAGACAAGATGATGTCTGCAGACGTTCAGTCTGAAGCAGCAGCATCAGACTCTCATCCACATCATCACCATGGCAACCGCTAAATAAAATAAACCGCTTATTCAGTAGTTTACTTTCTCAGCCAGCTATGCTGTCAGATTTTGAGAATTTTTGTCACAAAATCTCAAATGTCACAAAATATGTGACTTCATCATAAAAATTGAGGCCTTTGTATTAAAATCACAATTTCCATCCATCCATCATCTATACCCGCTATTTCCTGTGCAGGGTCACGGGGGTCTGCTGGAGCCTATCCCAGCACACTTCGGGCGAAAGGCTAAAATCACAATTTATATTGTATAATTGTAAATAAGAAAAATACTTTTTTTTTCCTGAAAGAACACATTTTGTTGTGAAATGATGAATTTCACAATATCACATCTTTTCTTTTCTTTTTTCCACAAAAAGATGAACTCAAATTTTAGAAAAATCACAGCCTTAATCATAACATAAACTTTTAAAATTACATTTTTTTTCTTGCTAAATCACTTTTTTTTAAGTTGACTTTTATTGTAAAATTTTTTTCTCTTGAAAAATATTAACTTTTTGCAACATTTTGACATTAAATTATAAAAATTAAAAATACTAATTTATTTCTGTTCTTAAGATCAGAATTTCTTTAATAAAAAAAAAAAAAAAAAGTTTAGTTCATAAAAATCTGTTTTGACAAAAAGTAGCGACTGTTTGTTGGAAACTTTTTTTTTTTTTGTATTACATAAACCAGCTGCTCGGTGGTCTCCTGGCTCCCCTCCACCTCAGTTATTTCACCCTTTTAACATCAATCCCAAATCAAACGGACACTCCCACTAAAATGTCCTGAGAAATGTTCCAGTTATAAGTTCACGGTTGTCTGCATGCTCTCACCGGCCAGATAAAATGAAGTTGCGGCCTGGAGTTTGACACGTGGTCTGAAATGAAGACTGCGGTGTGTTTTACAAACAGCTGTTGGGTTCCACGTTCAAATTATCCTCTCAGGTTTTATTCAGGTATCGAATCAGCCAGAGAATGCAAATATATACAAACTGTCAAAGCTTCCTGACCAATCACCAGCTGCCGGACACTGTTCCAGAAATTCAGCTTTGCCCAAAGAGTCAACTCTTTCCAATCCAGAGGGAGAGGAGTCGAACTAAGGGCCGGTTGTCATGGTAACCTTACCTCCTCCTCCTGTCAAACACAAGGTGTCTGTTCCTTGTTTACATCACTGATGTTGAAACGGTCATTTCTTATAGCCTCTTGTCAGAGGGGGCTGCTACTTCCTGATGACTGACAACATTAGCATTTTTCAACAATCCAGTTGTGTTTTTCTGGTCATCTCACTACAGACGGAACCAGACAGCGCTGGACCAGTGCTCATCAGACAGCGCTGGACCAGTGCTCATCAGACAGCGCTGGACCAGTGCTCATCAGACAGCGCTGGACCAGTGCTGGACCAGTGCTCATCAGACAGCGCTGGACCAGTGCTGGACCAGTGCTGGACCAGTGCTCATCAGACAGCGCTGGACCTCATACATTTAACCACTTAACTGCTGTCGGCATGCAGTTTTAATTTTGTTTTTTTTTTACCATCAATTTAATTCACTTCAGTTCTTTATTCATCCCCAAAAGGAAATGACATTATATAATATAATCTTTACCTTTAAGTTCTTCTTCTCTTGTTGAATAAGCTACTATTCTGGAGTAGGAGCTCTTAAAAAAAAAAAAAAAAAAAAAAAAGACAATATGAACTTTGTACCTGATGCGGTCCAGAACGTGGAGGCACATGTGGTGTTTATTTAACCATGAAGAACACGTCGCTCCACGTCTGACTGAACTCTACTCGCTTCTCCAATCAAAGTGAAGTAGCGAACGCTTCCCTACGCAGCTGATGCTCAGCGACAGCCTGTCATCCGGCTTACATGTCCCTTCCTCAGTCCAGCGTTCTCTCATCTGTGGTTCCACCTCGGTAGAGGCAGCTCTGAAGACCCTCCTGACGCTTCTACCCCTGCTGCTGTATATTCCGTCATCTAAACAGATTTTAATCCCTCAGTTTACGAGCATTTTATTACATAAGAAGGGTCACATCAACGTTTAATCACTTACGACTCCCATAAACTGTCCTGCCTGTTCAAGAATGATTGATCGTGAAGTTGTCTGTGTTTCACTGTCAGAAATGTTCCTGCTTGATAAAACGTGATGTTGGGCCAGAATGCAGCTCTGATGTCACGCTACCAAAACCTTCTAGTAGAAGTGTGACAAAGTTGTACATTCTGTGTTTCTGTTGATCATGAACCAAAGCTGTACCTATTATTTCATTTAACTTTTTGTGTGTTTGTAGGACTTTGCCAATGAGCTGGATGGGATGCCATCCATCACCATGGAGAACAACGTGATCCACAACAATGAAGGTTTCGGGGTGATTCTGGTGAAACCAGGAGACGGAGGACAAGACGGCGTTCCTGCTGACAAAAACAAAGGTGGGGAGCACTCTGCTGGTTGAATGTTGACTTTTGCATTGAAGCTGTTAAATAACCTTTTATTTTTTTCTTCTTTTAATTCCCAGAAGACCTTGCTGTACACACAGCTGCAGACAAACAGCAGGAAGCAGTGACAGATGCTCACATCTGCACACCATCATCATCATCATCATCATCATCATCAACTGTCACGCCCACCAGCAGCTCATCAGCTCCTCTGCCTGAGTCAGCAGAGGTCGCCAGCGGAGACGGAGACGGGGCCTCCGCTGCAGGCAGGAAGTGGCATTTCAGTCGTCAGCTAAGCAGAAACAGGGAGGCGACCTGCAGCCGGCCGGTCCAGGATCTGATGGAGCACCAGATCTTCGTTTCTGTTAAGGGGAACCAGTTCAAACGTAACGGCAGGGGCGACTTTGGCACCTTTCTCTACTGACCCCAGCACCCTGAAGCCAAGCGGCCGCTCTGGTGTCTGTCAGCCGTTTGTGGCCACTAATTACTTGACGCCGGCTGACTGATGGTTTTGACAGTAAGAAGTTGTTGACTGTTAACACAGGAAGTGTGTTGAGATGCGTTCCAGCTCCCTGGACGTGTCTATCAGCTCTCTGACCTAGAAGAACAGAGATGAAATGATCTCTGCTTTGAATTTGCACATATGATTTTTATCTAATTTATTCTTCTGGGCTTCTGTTGCTTTTTTCTCCTTTTTTTTTTTTTTAAACTGTTTTAATGGTCTAAAATCCACTTGTCACTACGGGGTTGGCTGCTTTACCTCCACATCTTGTAAATGTTCACTCGAGAGTTTCGCTGAAGGAACTTTTATGCTGTTTAGTCGTGAGTTGTGTAGTTCTGGATTTTCACACGGTGCCTCTAGATATTTTAAAAGGTGGAAGTGTTTTGGCTTTTTTTTTTCTTTCTTATGGCTGGATGAAGTTGTGAAGGTTCACCAAAAATAAACGGAGCTTTTAATAATTAGAACTGATGACATAAATGTTGATTTACATGACTACTTGTGGAAAGTGTAAATGTAATAAGATTTCTGCAGATTAAAAAGTCTTTTCAAACAAAGTGCTGTATGACAGCTGTGTTCTGGTAAATTTGTAAATGAATTTCTGCTTTTAAAGCTTCTCTAAGATTAATCCCATTTCCGCACTCCTGCATGAGTTGATGTTGGAACCAGTTTAATTCAGTCATATGAGAGTGAGTTAGTGAATCTGGGTGATGGTTAGGAAGTCCTGAGTTGATGGTGCAATTTTTATGTTTTGCAAATTGTTAAATCCCAAATAAAAGACCAAAGGGTCATTTTCTGTGAAGACTTATTTGACTTTGTGTGTTTATGACCAGTCACGAACACTTGGACAGTTGGGGGCGGTGTTGGGACACTCTCATCGAGGAAACTAACACCCTCTCTGAGAGCCGGAGCCGTCGTGGGAGATGGTTTGGAAACATCAAACATAACATGAAGAAGAAGTCCTGCTTGGCTCAGAAGAGCTCTGACAAGTCAGGGTCCATCAAACCATCCATCCATCGTGTGTTTGGTCCATCGTCTGTGGACTCAAGACCAAACACACACCTCAGATTCTTTGCAGTGTCCTTTAAGCACTTCTGGAAGAACAACTAAAAGCCTGGAGGTGGTTTTATGAAGGAAAGATGTTTCCATGTTGAGGAATCCTTAGTCCCAAAAAGAAGGATCAATGTACGTGCCAGGATGCAGGTTTTCCCAGCAGTTGTAGATTTCCTGGTCTGCTGGGTCTTCCTCCTGTTGAGTGATCCAGTTTCAGTGAAGTTATCAGGTTCTCACATTTGACTAGATGGAGTTTGTGGTTTCCTGTGGTACTGTATGATGCAGCACTTTGACAGTTGAGATGAAACATTTATGGCGGTATGACGAGTTCAGCTCCTGCTAAATGTAATTATGGCCACAATAACTCCACTTTGATCTCATGTGTCTGAAGGTTCTGGAATATACTTACCAAAAAAAAAAAAAAAAACATGAATACAATTTCAACTTGAAGGCTAGAGGCGTGTCTGTGCAGCAGCTGGTGATTGGTCAGGAAGCTTCGCTGCAGTTATGGTTTGGTGAAGTGTTGAACTAGCAGTGCAGCAATCTGACAAGAAGCAACAAGTCGTCAAATGCTACGGGGAGATACAAAATACTCTTGGTGTGGTTGAACAAGAAAAAACAACTTTCATGATGTAGCGAATCATCTCTGACTGAAACGGCGTTTTCTCTGCAGCGACATCATACCTTCCTCATCACTGCCTTCTTATATGTGGTTGTGTTTTTGACTCTGAGTGTGTTTTCTGCCTCCCAGCAGACCTCTGGTATGTACCTGCGTAGAATGAGCGTTCACATGTGTGGTCTAACATGGCAGCTACATTCCTTTATACCGCCATGATCTTTTTATCAAAGACTTCTAGCAGCCCTTGAAAGCAGTCCAGAGTACCAAGAAAATGGCCTCCCTCCACTGGATGAGACTGTTTCTGCTGCATTTGGCAAGAAATTCCAGGCTATTATTCCCATCAAACCATCAAGGAACAGATGAACGATGTTGCCGTCTACTTCTACTGGGTAACTGGAGGCAGTCACAGCGGAGAGGACCGGGAGTTCTGCTGCCCAACATGTCATATTCAGCCGTGCTTATATAGCCAACAAAGGTCTTGACCAATCATTTGAGCAGTTTCGCCGAGTGTTGCACACATCGGAACATCGTCTAGCACCTCTGAATGTTTTCAGAGGTGCTAGACGATGTTCTCTTGTCTTAGAAGATGGGATTGTTGTGAAAACTTCCTTTTTGACCTTCACAGACTGATTGGCAGCAACAACTGTTGCTGATGTCTTGTCTTCATTGGCATTGTGTTCACAGACACCTGAAAGCAGCATTTACCTTCCTGCTTCTTATGGAAGCAGTAAGGGTGCGTTTCATTTTCACAAAGGTCATCTGAGGTCGTCTTTAGTCAGCACCACATGGCTCTTCAGTTAGACCCCAGACCTGTGTAATCTGGATGCTCACAGGTAACATCTGCACCTCTCAGGTACACTTGTTTTTTCTGGAAATAAAGCAACCGCACAACACGTGAAACTCAAAAATAATAATTATGATTCCTGTATTCCAACACAAATGGGGGGGGGGGGTGACAAAAAAAAAGGCAATTTCATTTTAGTGAATTTTTCTGAGCAGTCTGTTCATCCTTCTGTTAACAGGAAACCAGTTTACTGCTGGTCCAGTTAATCAAGTGTCGCTTTTCATCCACGCACAGTTCAGGCAGTTTAAGAGCGCAACGCTTCGCTCACATAAGGCAAGGTCTCGTGAGTTTTTAAAGCCAAGCTGCAGCAGAATACCAGGTAACGTGTACAGGTAATTAAGAAAATATTGCTTCATCTGTCAGGTAGAAATATTCTCAGGCGTCCTGCTGATTGACAGCTGAGTTCCACTGAGAGAGAAAATAAATCTCTGGGTCTTCTTGTAAAAGCGAGTTCAAGAGAAGAGAGCCAGGGACTGTTGGGACCGTCCAGAGGAGCAGTGGGAGTGGTCACTGGTGTCACTGGTCCTCGTCAGAGTCCTGGGTACTGCTCAGGTGACTCGCCTGGACGTCCAGCTCCTCAGCGTTCACCATGTCAGGACTGATGGCGGCGTATCTCGTCCCGTGGAACTGGCGCAGGTGAATCTGAATCACATGAAAAACAAAAATGACTAATTTGTTAAAGGTCACAACTCGGTTGTGCGTTCAGGCAGCTGAAATGTTCGCTGCTCCGGTCAGGTGACCAGGTTTAACGCTCTCTCAGTAATGACTTTCATGACCCGACTGATCTCAAGTCAAATACCATCTCGAGTCACATTCTTGCGTTTTAAATTAAACGTCTGAGCTCTTTCTGCATAAAGAGATGCTTGTCTGGCTATTATTTACCAAATCTGATTTCTGTTTAAAAAACGTCTGAATGAAAAGAAAAGAAAAAAAAAGAAGTGCTGCTCATGTGACAGCTGGTGTGGAGGATGGAGTCCTTTTCCTTTGTGCGCTGTGTTTATGAGGATGGGCCACATTAAACTATTACGCCTAAACACATTAATGCTACGTGCCACAGTGATGTCGAACCTTACAGGAGGACGTATGCGCTCGGCTCCTCTTCTGAAACGGGAACTTTAAACCTTAAAGACGTAAATCCTGAATGAGTTTGTTCTTTCTCTCTGCGTTGCTGCTGTTTCCATTCCCTCATAACTCATTTTTACGTACAGTTGTGTTCAAACGAAAGCAGCACGTTAAGAAAAAGGGATTAAAGCTCAGAATCCAAACATGAATCAAATCCATTCAAAATCAAACCATGAAGGAATATTTATCACATTTGTTTTTTTATTTTACAGAAAGTGAAGAAAAGGGAATATTAAGCTGTTCAAAAAAAAAAAAAAAAAAGAATCAGTCTACATTTTTCTCTCCAAATTCAAACATTTACTGAATAAACAGAGAAGTTCTTGTGATTTATCTTTTCTGTGAATCACTGAACTAATATTTAGTTGCTGCTGCTGAGAACAGCTTCACATCTGACTTCATGGAATCACCTGTGAACTGGTATTCCAGTCCAGGACCAGGACCCCTGGACTAGATCCCACAGGTCCTCTACATTTCTTAGTTTTTCCTCAGAATCAGCATTTTTGATGTTTTCTGTTGGATCCAGGTTCAGGATTGGTCTGAACAGTCCATAACGTTAATCTGGTTGTTCTGGAACCAGGATGCTGCTGCTTACTGGTGTGTTTGAGGTTGTTGTCTTACTGAAACACACATTTCAAGAACATTTCCTCTTCAGCATCAGACAGCATGACCTCTTCAGGTATGTTGACGTATTCAGACTGCTCCATGATCCTGGTGTGTGTTAAATAAAAGTGACACCATATATGAGGGACATCCCCATATCATGATGCTTCCTCCACCATGCTTCACTGTGTTCTGTGCTCTGTCACTTGAATTCAGGGTTTAGGGGTCGTCTGATAAACTGTCTGTGGCCTCCAGACCCAAGAAGATCAATCTTTCTTTCATCAGTCCATATGTGTTGTTCCATTCCTCTTTAGATCAGTCGGTGTGTCAAATTATAACATCTCCAGATGTAGTTATTTTCAACAATTTGGAATCTTCATGGGTCTTCTTGCTGATATCTTGGCTTCACAGACGTCTTCTTATTGTTCCAGTCCTCACTGATAACTTTAGATCTTCTTCGATAACTCTGGAGCTGATCATTGACTGACACTTTCTTCCAGGTCTTTCTTGTTTTAGTTTCCATTTTAAAGGCATTTAAGATTATTTTTAGCTTAATTTTATCATTTTCTGCACGTCTATATAAGCTTTCCCTCTCCAATCAACTTTTTTAATCAAAGTACACTATTCTTCTGAACAATGTCTGGAACAAACCATTTACTCAGATCTTCAGAGAAATAAATTACAACCATCATGACCAACATTTTCTACATCCATCCTTCAAAAAGAGTCACCTGTTTGTGACTGGCCCTAGGCTGGACGACCTTAAGAGACTAAATCTAGTTGCTATAAACGCTCTGTTTCTCAACTGACAGCAATGTGGCCCAGGTACTGCACCTGTGTCTAAAAGAAGTGACACCTTTCTAGCTTCGTTTTCAGGCCCTGCTTCTGGAAGCGGCCCAATACCATATTGAAGCCACTAAGATGCTCTTGTAGCCTACTGTTGAAGAAAACACAATAATGTCATCCAAATAAAATAACAGAGAATGACAGTGCTGATCACCAAACATTTGGTCCATTAGTCGCTGAAATCTGCTGGGAGCATTGCATAACCCACATGGCATCATCTGGAACTCAAACAGGTCGAAGGGGGTACAAAATGCAGTTTTTTATCTTGTCCTGCTCAAAAACAGGACCCTGATGGTATCCTCTAGCCAAGTCAAGCATTCTGTCTGCTTCATCCAGCACAAGGTATGTGCATCTGTGAAGGTTTTTTCTTTCCAGACTTAAGGAAATCAATAAATCTACCCGGAGTGGCAATGCAGTTCTCCACACCTCTTTCCAGGTCTCAGATCTGGGGTCCCTTCGAGGCTCCTCCATAGTTACATGTGGACTTGAGGCGACAAGCTCTGCCATATTCTGCAGGCACCTGTTGCACCTGCTGCACTAACTCACGGGTTGGGGCTAGAACTAAACAACTTGGATCATCTCCACGTTCCAAGAAAGGTTGGTGGTTAATCTGGACAATCACACGCAGTAGATAAGAAGGTGTCTTGCCAGAGCCAGTCTGAGCAATGCCAACCACGTCCTTGCCACTAAGAGCACTGAGCTTGAATTGGTGTTGGTTCAGTCCAGTTCTGTTTGTTGATCACCTCCATGATATGAGGGAAAGTTTGCTTCATGGAACCTTGTTATGGTATTTGGACACTCTCTCCCCTCGATTGTAACAATTTTGGATCTTCTGTACTGCTCAACTTCTGTGGGCGATGTCGGGGTGCTACTGGTAAAAGTTCTTCTCAAATTTGAGGAGCTCATTCAGGTTCCAGTGTTCCCGTACGGGCGCCACTTACATGTTTGACACCTGTTTCTTTTCACAGAATCAATGACCTCACTAAGTGAAGTACAAACCTTTGTTTAAAAAGCTCATATTCCCTTTTTTCTGCACTTTCTGTAAAATAAACAGGAAACAGTAAAAAAAAAAGAAAAAGATGAAGAATTCTTCTTCATATTTTGATTTTAAATAGGATGTGCAGTGTTCCCAAAGCATTTGCATGTTTGGGAATAAAAGCCTTAATAAGGATTTTGAGCTTTACTCACTTAAAAAAAAAAAAAACACTGCATGCTCTTTCCTTTCAGCTGGTGCTTCAGGATCTGCCATACTCTATTCAGGTATTTGGCTGTGACTGACTTCTTCACAGCCCCCTTGCAGCTGCTGTTTGCCTGTGAGATTCCAAGGTATTTGAAGCTGTTCTGAAGCTCTGATATGTTGCCCTCTGGCAGCTTGAGCCCCTCAGTTGTGATCATTTCTTGCGCCTTTAAGGTGGATCAGCGAGTTTATGTCTTGCTGGTTGTCGTCCACGTAGAGGAGCTGAATCTTGATTACTTCACTTGGGAACCATCTTTGTGGTGATCTGGCTGAGATGGTTTAGGCCCGTGCAGAACAGCAGTGGGAACAAAGCATCTGATTGGTACCTCCCTCTGTATATACCACATAAATGGTAGTCGGTCTTTGGACCATCTTCCACTGCAACAGTGTCCTGTTGGTGTTGCACAGCACCAAGCATTCAAGTATCCATATATATTAGCAGTTAAATAATGTAGACATGATGAATATACCCCACTGGAAAACACACAAGCAACTAAATGAACATCTTCTACAAGCTCTTCAGGGTTCAGGGTCATGGATTGGAACCCATCTCAGCTGTTATTGGGTGAGAAGGATGGTACGGCCTGAACAGTCCATCACAGGACCACATAGATAATTTAATTAAAAAAAAGGAAAGAAAAGCAGATTAGCCATAAGACTTAAGGACAGCCAGTCTCCCTTTAAAAAAAAAAAAAAATAGTTGCAGAAGAAATGTATGTTTCTGTATTACTGAATGAATGAATGAATGAATGAATGAATGAATGAATGAATGAATGAATGAATGAATGAATGAACAGCATATTAAGGAAGGAAACTTTAAGGCACATTAAGCACATTAAGTTTGGAAATATACAGTATATCTTAGGTTTGTAAAAAGGTTTGTTTCCCATGGTGAAACTAAAAAACTAATCCACAAATTTGTCACTTCTAGACGAGATGACTAATGTTATTAGCAGGATGCCCAAGTAAATCTCATAACAGCCTCCAGATGATCAAGATGCAGCAGCCTGAGTGCTGACAGGAATCATCAGAAAGATCACATCTCCGTGTTAGCCTCTCTCCACTGGCTCCAAATTCAAATTTCTGTGACTCACATAAAAGGCTCCTAACAGCCAAGCTCCTCGTTATCTACTAGACCTGAAACACCCAGTGCTCCAATCAGAGCGCTCATTCCCAGAATGCAGGTTTATTAGTAGATCCTAGGACATAATAAGCAGATTTTTGAGGACAGGCCTTCTGCTATCAGGCACCTTTACCATGTAACCAGCTAACAGTTTGGCTTAAGGAGGCTGTCACCACCTCCACCTTTAAAACCAAACTTAACACATTCTTGCTTAGTAAAGGCTGTAGTCAGTCTGAACAATGATGAGTTAGGGCTAGTCGTAGCTGCAGTTACAGGAGCAGCTACAGCCAAGACTAGCGCAGGCTTGTCTTAAACATAGCTTCATCATAGATATGCTGCTACAGGTCTGCGCTGCAGGAGGACACTTCCATGAGTGGCACCCCTCACCTTTCTTCTCTCACCTCCTTTTCTCTTCAGCTTAGTCCATAGTTACTAAATAGGAACATCTCATAACTACACAGATGTACAAAGTCATGGTCACTAAAGCTGCGGCCAAAAAAAAAAGAAAATGTCATTTGCCTTTAACTAAGAATTACTTTAGGTACTGCCAGTTCTGGTAAACTAAACATTTCAGGGCTCAGACAATGGGAGCAAAAATGCAAATAGTTTGAAATATATCACATCCGTCATTTTGCAGCCACATTAAACAGTACCCACTTTTGCAGATTGCTATTTACTTCAGAGCTCATCCAGTGCATGCATCAGTTCAGAAGCCGTGCACGCCATCTTTGTGGATGTCCCCTCTCCTCACTGTTCTGCAGTACTTTCAGTTAAAGTAAATGTCATTCAGCATTTACTACCTCAAATTCAGCATGTGCTAATAAATCTTTCACTGTCCTTCATCCTCTCTGTTCTGTCTCCCTCCTCTCTTCTTCCTTCAGCAGGAGGGTCCCCTTTATGATCCAGGACCTGTGCAAGGTTTCTTCCCCTAAAGGGGAGTTTTTTCTTGCTGGTTTATTGAGATTTTTCTCCTATTAATTGAGTTTTTTGCTGTTTTTTTTTTTTTTTAACTTACAATTGCTTTGTTCTTTCTTTGTGTAATATACTAATAATAAAACTTGCTCTGGGTCTCCTTAATGCATCTAGAGACAATTTGTAATGTAATAGACACTATGTAAATAAAATTGAATTGAGATGAATATATTTTTGGTCAACTTAGAAAACAAGAAAAAGAAAATAATCATAAATCTCATGTAAACACATGAAAAAGTAAAAATTACCACCTGCCTAAAAAGCATGAAAATGTAACCGCAATGAATGTTAACAGCTCTGAATCCTCTACTTAATCGTGTTTTTTTGTTTTGTTTTTAAGATTTTTATTTTTGCTCTTGTGACCTTTATTGACAGTTGTGAGACAGGAAAGTGGGGCAGAGAGAGAGAACGGGGGAGGACACGCAGCAGGGGGTTGCGAGCCGGGAGTCGAGTTTGCAGCCGCTGCAGGAGAGCTGGACCTCTGTACATGGGCTCTGGGCCGCTTGCTTAAACCACTAGGCTACGCAACCCCCTCCTTTTTTTTAAACTAATCGTGTGTATGTACACATGTTCTCCGTGGAAGCTCCTCCTCTTTGTCCTCATCCTCCTCTTTCTCGTGGAACTGTTGCTGGCTGTGCTTGTGGTGAAATCTGATGCTGCCATTTCATTCAGAGGGCTTTTCTCAGGCCGGCTGACTGGCCGGCTGCATTTGTCACCACTGCTTTTCATGTCACCACTCACCACCTGCTCTCCACATTCCTCTACATTCTCTCAAAGACTTCAGTCCCTCCTCCTTTGCCTCCTGCTCTTCTTCTTTTTCATCTTTCTTAATCTTAACTCCTCCTTCACCACCATCTCTCTTCCTTTTCCTCTTTCAGACAGTATTACTTTGCTAACTCCTTCATCTTTTTACTCCCATTTCTCTACCATGTTCAGCTGCTTTAATAATTTCATGACTTTGTTTTATTCTGACTGTTCCTTTGATCCCCCACCTTTTTTTTTACTTTAAGGGAATAATGTGCTCTGAAATGCTCATCTGAATGCAGCATTGCACTCATTTGCCCATGTCAGCCCCTCCTCTGTCCTCCTCCCCCAGTCCCCCTCATTCTCTATTCTGTTTGCCTTCAGAAGCTGCCGACTTGGAGACAGCATTCACCTGCCACTGCATAAACCAGCTGCTACTGTACCCCACCACTACACTCAGTCCTGTTGGGTTATTGTCACTGTGACTTTGGAAATGGAGGAGAAAAGCAGGCCATTAGACAAAGGCTTAAATAGTCCCTTTGGTCCTCTCTGGTGCCTCCCGATGCTGCTGCTGTTGAGTGTAATGTAAGTATAAACGTGCACACACCCCGTGCATACACTTTCCACAGCAAAGGCTGGTGATCTTGTTTTATTCAGAGAGGACGGCATCTTCCATCACCACTGAGGTGGAAAGTGATGTTGTGCTAATTTGCCAGCATCACCTCGCAGACTCAAACAAGAAGGTGTAGCCTATCCACTCCAGCTCAGTCGTGATCTTCCGCTTCCCCGTGGAAACGGTTTACGTAAATTAGCACTCCATTTGTTTGAAATGTCTATGAGCTATTGTTAGGATTTCAAGGGAGACATGTCTCATTTTAAAAAGGACCCCTCTGAATGCAGGCCAGAGTAAACATTGGTGATGTTTAAGATTATATATACGTTTTTTTATGTATTTTGTTTATGCTATTTTACTATATTAATAACTAATTTAAACATTATCGTTTTTTTCATTGATGCTTGACAAAAAAATCATCCTCATGACTTATGAGAATATGATTACTAGATGAGAACTGCACTTTGTAGTTCAGGAACAACTGAAAAATAATTAATCCCATAAATGAAATGACAGCTATTGTACAGGTAGCCTGGGTAGGATTTGGTGTTATCAGTTTACATAAACAGCATGTTTATGGACTGGGGGGGGGGACCAGGAAAACTACAAGTTAAAGGCTAAAGTCTAACCTAGATGTAGAGAGGGAGTCTGCCTCCTGGACCGAGGTTGGGAGTTGATTCCACAATAGAGGAGCCTGATAGCTGAAGGCT
>JBAMYA010079578.1:0-23577 GCA_037176975.1 Arrhamphus sclerolepis | reverse complement strand
GACCACCTCCTAGTTATGCTGCTATAGTCCTAGGCTGCTGGGGGGAGTCTCTTAGACAACCTCCTAGTTATGCTGCTATAGTCCTAGGCTGCTGGGTTGACCCTCTTAGACCACATCCTAGTTATGCTGCTATAGTCCTAGGCTGCTGGGGGGAGTCTCTTAGACCACGTTCTAGTTATGCTGCTATAGTCCTAGGCTGCTGGGGGGAGTCTCTTAGACCACCTGCTATAATCCTAGGCTGGTGGGGGGGAGTCTCTTAGACCACCTCCTAGTTATGATGCTATAGTCCTAGGCTGCTGGGGGAGTCCTTTTGTCCACTGAGCATCTTCTGTCTGTCTGATCTCAGTCTCAGATTGTCCTGAATCATTTCATAGAATCAGCATCGTCCATCTTCTATAGTCTCTTTCTTCTCCTTTTTCAGCTGATGTCATAGTGATGTTGCCTGCCCCTCCGTCCTGTCTCCCTCCTCATGTCTTCCTTCACCCAGCTGGCTATCAGCAGGAGGGTCCCCCCTATAGCTGATCCCGGTGCTGGTCCAGGTTTCTTCCCAAGAGGGAGTTTTTTCTTGCCACTGTTAGGCTTTTAGGGTTTCTATGAAGGACTTAGAGATGACTTTGCTGTAAACAGACGCTGTATAAATAGAACTGAATTGAACCGAAAAATCCACAGACAGATGAACACATCAGAGCTGATACGGTGATAAAATAAAACGGATCTTAGATCTTAGAGCAGATAAAAGAGCTGATTGAAGTCAACATGACAGAGAGCCAGAACTTATCAATCACAGTAAGAGGAAGAAAGAGCTGCACCTCATTTACTTTCCTCCATCTGCTGGTTTCACTTCACTTCTATGAAAATCAGTTTTCTGGGATCTGAATTTAGAACGTGGGAGATAATCTGTCTTGTCCTCATCTAATCAAGCTTTATTTTTAGCTCATTGTCACGGTTATAGTAAAAGTTTCCAGAGCCACTGGGATTTAAATATTATCAGAATCAGAAAACCACAAACCTGCTGGTGCCTCACAGTCCAGGATCAGCTGTGCGGCTGTGTGGTTATGTATCGAATCAAACTTTTGTTTGCTCCTGTTGGAAGAGCCGTGGAGGCTGAGTCAGCGTGATTTACTGTCTGCTGTCTTAAATGTGTCTCTGGAGTTGCCGGTTCAGACTCCACAGTAGATGATACACAGTACACAGATTTTCACTCCCAGTTTAGACATCTATATTGAGGCCCAGACCTCCCTTTTTCAGGGAAACACTTCCAGTTCCTCTGGGAGGATACCTGAGACATGTCTCTCCACTATGTCCAAGGCCTGCCTCAAGACCTTCTCCTGGTTAGACATGCCTGAAACATCTCCCAAGAGAGGCATTGAGGAGGTATAATAATCTGGAGGACCGTTTTCTTCACTTCTCGTTCTGTTGGCAACAATCCAGTTCATGACCACAGGTGAGGGTAGAATCAAACTGCTCCACTTTCGGTGGTACTTCAGTCCTGAGCTGGAGAAGACATCCCACCACACATTTGAAAGAGCTGATTCTTGTCCCCGTTGCTTCGCGTTTGACTGCGAAACACTCCAGTGAGAGTTGAAGGTTACTGCTCAATGACGTCAGCAGGACCTCATCGTCTGCAAAAAGCAGGACTGTGCGTTGAAGTTCTATGAACAGAAGCAGTGGCAAAGAGCAGCCCTGGTGGAGTCAAGCTCTCACGGATAACAAGTCCTAGTCAGTAGAACTACTACTACTACAATCCAAACTCCTCTGAATCCCCAGTGTATCATGGTGGAAGGGTTTGTGGGTCCAAATGATCCTAGTAGCTGTGTTGATTGGGAACAATTGCACCTACTAGGGCCAATTTAGTCCTGGAGGACAGCCAGAGTTAGGGGCAATTCCATAAATTTATCTGGACAATGAAGATTCAAAAACTTGATGACCCTTGTCTGGACTTGGTGACTGTGTCCCCACCCTTGATTTGGGTGAGGGGTACCCAGTAGCTGGGTGTTTGCCCATGATCTCAACCCAAACAAGCGACATGGTTCTTCCCTCCGTTTGACCTACCCCCTGTAGGAGGTGCCATACAGGTCCGCTATGAAGGTTTTTGGACAAAAGCCAAAGGTGTGAGTCCTGGCGTGCTGACCCTCGGTTAATGAAACTGACTCTTGAGAAATTTAAACAAAACTTAGAGAACAAGGGACTAAAGTGTAGGAGAGGAGGGAACAGAATGAAATGTCAATGGTTATGCCAGAATATCGGTTTAGCTGTAAACTAACACTGTGTCATCCTCAGACCTGTTGCCTCTAGACCTGCTGTCCAAACCACTTCCACAACTAGGACAAGCCCCGCCCACGCAGGTAGGTCAAGGTATCACAGTTGTGAAACAGATCCAGTGGTCATAGATGACTAGATGATTAATGTTCTACTACCAGGTGCAAATGGTTCAGTCCAGAGGGTCCAGAGGTCTCAGGCTGACCGGATCTGTGGCGGCACCCCTGGGCTTCCCTGCCTCTCAAATATTTACCAATTGTGATTATTTCCCCACTGAGTTCTCGTTGGTTGCCACCATCAAGATACCGAGACTGAGGCCGAAGGTGAACTAGCAGAACAAATAACCTGGTCCAGTCTGGTCCGGTCCGGTCTAGTCTCACCTGATGGTTTTCTTTCTGTTTCCAGGCCAGTGAGTACATCTTCTCTGTGGTGCAGGACGGATCTGATTTGCTGTTGCTGGGGTTGCGGGTCTCTGAGAACCGCCTCCACTTTGTGACCACACCCCCCGGAGTTGGTGGGCGGAGCCGGATGAGTTTTAAGGGCATTGTATTGGATGATAACCGCTGGCACACCGTGGTGCTGGCTGTTACCGGACAGTATGCCACGCTGACGGTTGACTGCGGACTGCCGCTGGAGATGTGAGTCTTAAACCAGCTAGGACTGGCTTAGACCAGCTTGTACGGTTCTTCCAGTGCAGTTTGTTCACCATCTGTTTTGGATCAAGTTGAGATCGTGTCCAATTGGATCAGGGTCTTACTTCTGTTTCATTACATTGAGTCTGGTTTCATTTACTCTTTTAGATGTTTCAGTTCTGTCTGTCTGAATCACCAGGATCCAGTTTAATCAAGTTTATTCTGTTATAGTGATTAAGTCCGGTTCAGCGAAGGCTGGATCTGATTAGACTGGCTCGAGTCTTAATAGTTGCAGAACCTTACTTAAACCACTTTGACCAGCAGGAACCTGTTTGAACTGGCCCATGTTGCTCCAGGATCAAGGCCAGCCTGTAACAGGTTTACTGTTTCCCAGTAAGCAGGTCCAGTCCTTCCCCAGCACTCTGAGCACCAGAGGGTCCAGGTTCTTCATTGGCAGCAGGGGCCGGTGGAGAGGCCGCTTCTCTGTGAGTTCAGGATCAGAGTCAGAGCCACAACCAAGTCTTCCTTCTGGTTCACGCCGGTCTCTCTGTGTTCAGGGTCTACTGCGCCAGCTGGTCCTGCTTCCGGGCTCCGACGCCACGCCCCGTCTGTGTCCCAACTCTGAACCCAGTCTGGCTGAGCTGTCCGTCCCCCAGGTTCTCAAGTCGACCCCCCTGGAACCAGATCAGCATGAATCGGTCTACCCATACGGTGAGGAGAAGGACCTTTAGCCCCAACTGCAGTTAACTAAAACCACTTTTCTACCTTTGCTCGTTCTGCACGTAGAACTGAACTAGTTTATTTATTTTCCTCTAAGCGTGGAAAATGAACAAACTAGATAAATAAACTCAGTTTGTTCCAAACAAAGTTGAGGATAATTCTTATTTTCTAAATCAGAGGTGACAAACTGTATTTCAACCCGGGCCACATCATCACCATGGTTACCATTAAAGCCCCGATTATTCTTTACTTTCTCAACCAGCTATGATATCAGTCAGAAAAAAAGATTTTAAGAATAAGAAAGAAAAAAAAAGATTTTTGTCAGAAAGTCTCAAATTTCACAAAATTCACTTTCATCATAAAATTGAGGCATTTATACTAAAATCAGAATTTCTTTTTTCTCGTATATTCGCAAAAAAATAAATAAAAAAATTGTTGTAAAACAGCCGAATTTCACAGTATCACTTTTTTCTGTAGGCTGTAGTGCTTCTTTTAAAGCTGGACATTTTAATCTGGGGGGGGGGGGTCAGTGGAGCCCCTAGTGGTCATTCAGGGAACCTCCTTGTTGAACCCAGAAAACTGACTTTAGACACAGAGAATCGCGTGATGTTGTACCTCCTCTTGAGCGTTCCCTATCTTCTGTGTCAGTTTTGTATTCATATTATTCTCAGCAGTGAACCAAATACAGGTTTGCCTCATGATTTCACTTTGTTTCTGTAGTTTGAGCGATAAAACTGTCTAAGTTCTCTGCGCCTGCTGGTGTTGTGAGTGTGTTTGGAGTGTAAACGTGGTCTGTGATGGTATCAGTGGTTCAGTAACCTGAGCTTACATGTTTGTTTATGACTGACAGGTTTAAGCAGCTACTGTGTGTGTGTGTGTGTGTGTGCGTGTTTGTGTGTGTAGACTTTGTCAGGACCAGTGGGTCTCCTGGGGACCAAAAACCAAAGGGGCCAAAAGTCATTTGGAGGCTCCTGGTTGTGGTTCCAGTTTCAACTTTAGATCAGATTTTGACTGTGATCCGTGCGGCGTCCTCATAAGTATAGCTGCGTTAAAACTGCAAGTTCAAGTTTTGTTCTCCCGTTTGATGTGTGTTTCCATGACAACACTGCGAGGTCAGACAGGTTCTGGCTTGTACAGGTGTGAATGTGTTTCTGTGCCCCAGTCAGTACGTCTGCTCAGTTTAAGGGAGAAACCTGCCATTGTACAGGTTTCTTTCTTTCTTTTTTATTTCCTCCTTATTTCCTTCCTTCCTTCCTTCCTTCCTTCCTACACATGGCACTTAAGGCCCAGATTCTGCTGTCCCACATTCAGGTGTCATGAGCTGGGCTGATTTTAGGTTTATGACATCTCTTGTGTGGCCCAGATGTTTTAAGTCAGACCGGGTGTACATCATGTGTTGTCAGGGTCAGACGTGGCCCAAAGAACCAACAGAAACGCAGAGGTGGCTGATGTTTGGGCCAAACATGAGGTGTAGTCGGGGTCAGGGGTACTTTCATGGGGCTTCAACTGTTGGTGCAGTTGTGTTACAGTCAAATGTGACTGGATCTTAGCCTGGCCAGACAGACCCCCATGCACCCCCCTTTTCACAGCTATTTCCACCTGTACAGAATGTACCAAACCATTCTCAGTTTGGGCGGGGGATGGGCTTTATGCAGGACCATCCAAGGGACACTATTCAGAACAACCAAGATCGCTGCAGAATTGTTAATAACGCCTCACATCAAGCCATGTTTTCTGCAGAACTGACAACAGTCGTTCACCAGCGTTCCTGCTGCACTCCAGCCGTTGCAGATGTCTTTTGTTGACGCTTGTCTGGTTGTGACTCTGCCTACATGACATACTTTGCTTCCCATAGAACTACCCAATGGTGTCCAGAATGGATTCCTTGGCGTCCGTCAGTACTGCACCTTGGAAATCATGTTTGAACCCAGAAGAACCAGACTAATTGTGTCAAAGACAAAAAAAGGAAGGAGGACGAGTGGATCCTATTACGGTCCAACCCTCTAAGGACAGTGGCTGAAAGGACCCAGGCGGAAGTCCACTTTCCAGGTTTTACCCTGGACCCTGTCTAAAGAAAACCCATCTCGTCTGCCCATGGACTGAACTGACCTGGAATGATCTTGTATTTTACTAATCCCTAAGGGGACGATGGTTTTTGCTGTATCTTTTACTGGGCAAAAAACATCTCTGATGGAAAGCTGGAAGTGTAGATGATAGTGGTGGTGACATGGACAAAAACTCTTTGAGCCAACAGCTGCAGTTACAAACAGGGTGCAGAAACGCTCCTTCACAGTGACATGTCCAGGATTCCGTATTGACCGCAGTCCCTCTTCCTTTACTCTTACCGGTCGGTCTACGTTTGCAGTCTGAAGTCTGTCGTCAGGTCCTGGATGTGTTCTTAGCAACGCCTCAGTGCAACATGGTTCTGCATTTTACTTATGTTTCTGCTCTGAAAATTCCTCCATTTCATTTGCTAAAGACCTGACGATCCTGCTGATGACTAATCAAGGGGAGAAACTCTTTACAATTCTACCTCCAGTTTCTCTGTCTCGCCCCGTTCAGCACAGGTGGATTTTTTTTTAAAGGTATTTCTGTCTCTAGAGGTGTTTATTGACAGTAAACAGACAGGAAACCAGGAAGTGAAGCCCACTACCTTGGAAGCAGGTTGAGATGAGTTTTTGTTTTGTTTTGTTCTGGTTTTTTTAACTTTTGGGAGCAGCTAACTTCCCCCGCATGTTCAGATTTACTTTGTTCATATTTACTCATCATATCAGATGTTAAAAAGTGACAAAGTTACCCGCACAAATCCATAAAGCAGCAAAGAGGAGAAAATGTTGTTGTTTTTTTAAAATCTCTATTTTATCTGTAAAGGTGACCTGCCTAACTGCTGCTAGTGAGTCTGTCACTCTAGAGCTTGAATATTATTGATATATTGATGAATACTGACGCTTGATGGGCGTGAGGTGTTTTGGACGTTATGAAAATGTTTTGTCAGTTATCTTTGTGAGTTATGCAGAGACAGAGCAATTAAAATTCATCTTTGATGAAAGACTAACGAATCTGTTGAGTCTTTATGACTCAGAGTTTATCTAAAGCAGTCTGAGGTGTGTTTGATTTATGCGCCTGCCTGCGGTTGGATGTTCCAACCAAACTGACCTCAGCTTTCCGCCTGTCTGAGTGTTTGTGCCTCGGGGATCAGAGGAACCCCTCACATGTTTATGAGTCTCTGAGCGTTTCGTTTGACTGCACCAACCCTCCCTGCAGTTTCTACAATGAACTCCAGCGTGCAGACCTGACTCTGGAAGGCTGAAGCTGCTGTTCGCCGGCTTCTGGAGGTGATGACGGCTTCCACATGATGTTGTTAGATGTTGTCTGATGACCTCAGGTTATGTTCCTGGAAGCACCAAGACTCCCCCCACCTCCCCCCACCCCACCACCACCACCACCTTTTTTTTAAAACTCACATTTCACTCTTAATTATATTGAACTACTTTTGCCGTCATAAAACTGTTAAGCTGAAGCCAATAAAGTTTTTGAGAGTCCTGAATGTCTCCAGGAAATGATTCTGTGGTTATTTTTTCTGCTGTAAAGTGTCAGTAATACAAGGAACTGGAAGCTCAAAAGCCCTTACATCTGTCAACAGTGACTCTATTTGATTACAGCTGAGAGCTTTATGAGGACTTTAAAGTCTCATCACTTTTAGTTTGAACCTGAAATCTGTTCTGTCCTGTTCACGTGAACTACATTTAAAGACAGGAATGTAGAAGCAAGCTGAAGTAACCATTAAAGCCTTCCTCTGGTGACTTTTTGTGTTGTTTCAGAGGCCGAGGCCCGAGTGACTGCGGGCCGTCGGCCTCCGTGTTCGGGACCAGAAATGGGTCAGCTGTGGTTCAACGCCCAGAGGAAAGCCCTGTTCATGTGTGACGGGCTGATGTGGAGGACGCTGCTGCAGAGTGAGTCTGAGCGTCGGGACGGGAGGACACGCACGAGTCAGTTCAGAGTCCCACGCACACGCAAACCAAAACCCAGAATCACAGAACCAAAACCCAGAATCACAGGACCAAAATCCAGGATCACAGAACCAAAACACAGAATCACAGAACCAAAACCCAGAATCACAGGACCAAAATCCAGGATCACAGAACCAGAACCCAGAATCACATAACCAGAACCCAGAATCACAGAACCAAAACCCAGAATCACATAACCAAAACCCAGAATCACAGAACCAAAAACACAGAATCACAGAACCAAAACCCAGAATCACAGAACCAAAACCCAGAATCACAGAACCAAAAACACAGAATCACAGAACCAAAAACCCAGAATCACAGAACCAGAACCCAGAATCACGGAACCAAAAACACAGAATCACAGAACCAAAAACACAGAATCACAGAACCAAAACCCAGAATCACAGGACCAAAACCCAGGATCACAGAACCAAAACCCAGAATCACAGAACCAAAACACAGAATCATAGAACCAGAACCCAGAATCACAGAACCAAAACACAGAATCACAGAACCAAAAACACAGAATCTGTAACCATGAAACTAAAATCTGTAACTCAGAGTTCAGTCAGTTCTAAAACCATATCCGTTTTCAAATCATCTTTTCTCAGTTGTGCTTTTTCTTTTTGCGGTTGTATTTCTGAAGGTGCCAGTTTAGCACCACATCAATCAACGGCAGAGGAGGCGGGACATAGCTGAGGTCAAATCTGACGTGAGAAAATGAGTTGTATTTTGTTCAAGTACAAATCTTAAACACGTAACAGCAACACAACAAGGTTAATCAGATGGCCAGTAAGTCATGAAAATGGTGATGAATTTGGGAATTAAACTATTTCAAGCAACGATAAATGGGAAAGAAAGAGCTGATTTCGTGAAAAAAAAAGGGTTAAAGCCACTCTATGGAGCAACATGAGGTCTGACCACATGGGGGCAGCATATCACAAGAAGGTTGATGAGTCAACCCCTGATGAAAAACACAATGCAGACCTGTATGCCCCCATGTGGTCAGGAGCGGTATTTGAACTGTTTCGGTTCAGTTTACGCGTTGTAACATTCCTGAGCTGCAGTTTTACAGATTCTCTGTGACCTTCATTAGTCAAAATACCTGAAAAACAAAGAACAGTAGCTCCCATTTCAGTCTTGTGAGCCAGGCTGTTAAAAAAGCTGAAGTAATGTAACAGCCAGGCACTGGGTGACACACCAGGCAAAGGTCTTGTTGTGACTCCTCCCTCACATAGCAGTTCAGTTAACACAGAACTTTAATTTTTCAAGGTTGACCTGAACAAATGCTGCTGGTACAGGTAACCTATTCTGTTGTAATGACTCTGTAGATAAAGAGCGTCTTGACTACGTGGAGGACTACCAGGACCTGTACACCCACTCCAAAACCTTTGATGTTGAGGTCTTCTCCATCCCGTCTGAAGGCCTGTTCATGGCTGCAGCCAACAGGTACCACAACACCTCCTCCACAGGTCTCATTGTTCTGTGCCCCCTGCATCTCCATGGTAACCTTCCCCTCCTTGTACCCTGACAGGGACCCTAAGCTTGGCTCAGGCATCTACAGGTGGACCAACGGCTCGTTCCGGCTGTACCAGAACATCAGCACTCAGGAAGCCCGAGCCTGGAAACATTTCACCATTGACAATAAGGTGAGGGCCACTCAGGCGAGCTACCAGTTACAACGAGATTTACGTCAAACGTGGATCTCCTCATGTACAGAACCACATTGTGAATGACGATCCATGGTTGGAGAACATACATGCTTCTTGTTTTTCTATTTAGCTTGGTGAGTTAACCTTCTGAACTCCAGGGTCCGCCAGTTAGGTGATGCTAAAGCTTTTTGTTCATGTAAAAGTTTCTTACACCATCTAATGATGTTTCCTTTCCTGGTGGGGGGTTTACCTGTCGACTGGAACTGATGCCTTCTAAAAAGTCGTTTTGAGTCAAGTCAGCCCTAACCCACGAAGTGGAGCTGGGGCGTGCACATGCTCCGAGGGAGGAGGAAGAGTCTGAAAGGCCTTTAAAGGAGAGCAAACAGATGTGGGTTGGTTTCTCTGCGGCTGGCTGAAGTTTCGTGATCACATTGTGTCGCCTTGTTTGCACAGCGTGCAGCACACACACAGGTGTGATCATAAAGCTCTGGAGCCCAGAGAAGTTCTGCAACAACAGAACGGCATGAAGAGCAAAGTTCAGCTTGCAGAGGACCCGTGTTGACGTGCCAATTCAAAGAGTAACGGAAGTTTGAGCAGACGGTCTGTAGACGTCTGCGCACACATCAGACCTTTGTTCGACCTGGACCACGCCGTCTGTCTGTCGTCATCTCAGAGAATGTGCAGCACCGGTTTTGTACTTCTCTGTGGTCTTTGTGCGTCTTTCTGATTGTAAAACCTGAAATGTTTTTCTCCTTCCATGTGTCAGATCTTCCTGGTGGTGGCAAACTGGAGGGAGACGGAGCCTGAGGTGTCAGTTATCTATCGGTGGAACCGGCGGCGGCGGCGGTTCCTCCGTTACCAGACTCTGGAGACCCACGCTGCCCAGGACTGGGAGGCCTTCCAGATGCACAACCACAGCTTCCTGGTGGTGGCAAATCACAGAGGTAGACAGGAAGTAAAGCAGTGTGACGGCGCTCAAACGTCAAAAATCTGAACAACCGCCGGCCTGAAATCACCAACTTCACACCCGACTACACGTGTCAGACTCACAGAGCTGCAACTTTACAACAAAATTTGCTTTTGTGCAAAAAAAATGTCAACATTTTTTGTGACTTTACAATACTTTATGACAAAACATCATTTTATAATGAAAAAAAATATGCAAAGATGCCAGTTTTACAGCAAGAATAGCTTTTTACAAAGTCATTTTTATCACAAAAGCCTAACTTTTATGATAAAATTTGAGATTCTTTTGTGGATTTTGATATTTTATGACAAACATAAAGAAGTCCAGGAACTAGCAGTGAATCTGACCACTTAGTTATTTGAGAAAATAAATAACCAGCCCTTTAATGGTAACCATGGTGATGCCCTATTATATGACGAGGTTAATGGTTAATGTCCTGTTTACGTGTTCTCAAGTCTAATGCGCCACCAGCTAGCTGCACTTTAACACAACGTTACCTAAAAGGGAAGATTTTGAGTTTAACCCAACTCACTTTTGGGACCTGCCCCTAGTGGTTATCTGAAGAACTGACGATGCAGGTGGCAATCCTTAACGAGATTTTATATTTTGATCAGAATATTTTTTCCACCTATTTAACATACATCAGGAGACATATATCACATATAAATGAAAAAGCAGCAGGGGTGTGATCAAGTTAATTACTCCCCGAGAGCCGCAGCAGATTCAGAGCAACTTGTTTCGTTAAGAGCTTTAAGAGCTTTAAGAGACTATTTGATGTTGGAGGTGATTACAGAAGGTGAGCTTTGAAGGCATGTGGAGCTGGTATCTGCCGGCCCGTCATCCTGCAGCAGCTCGACTGGAGCACTTCAAACACACCTCCACCTGTGCTGCTTCCACGCTCGCTTGTGTGTGTTTCCTGTGAAGATAAAAACGTGCTCACTGATCCAAAAAGATCATTTATGATCTGAGAGGAAAGAATGCAGGTGTGCTGTGGTCAGATGTCATGCGGCGTGACGCCGAGGCCGCCATCAGATTATGTCTGAAAGCACTTCAGGTGAAGGTTTACCTTTAACAGATTACTGAACTTCTGTCAAGTTACTGCCAAGGTGCGGCCTTTTTTTTATGAATTTCCTGCTCAAAATGGGGTTGAATATCTTTTAGGACAGGGCCCACATCATCACCATGGTTACCGTTAAAGGGCTGGTTATTCTTTATTGTCTCAAATAACTAAGAGGTCAGATTTTCTGCTTGTTCCTGCACTCAGTTGCAAAAGAAAAAAAAAAAGAAAAAGTTAATTCTTGTCATAAAATACCATATTTCACAAAATTTGCGACATACGTAATACATATATAAATGTATATATGTGTGTATGTATATGTATACATATATATGTGTGTATATATATATATATATATATGTATACATATACATACACACACAAGTTTGACACGTGATTTTGGCATATTTGAATAAAAGAATAATTTACATTTATGTGAAAATTGTAGAGATCAATGTCAAATTAAGTTCAATTCAAATTCAAATGAAATACTTTCATTAATCCCCAAAGGTAAATTAATTTGTTACAGTGGCCGTTAGGATTAGAGTCTCGTTGACGATGGATGTGCAGCTGCTCAGCAGGAAGCTTAAAAACAAAAAACCAAAACAAACAACCGCTTTGGGTTCGTATTCATCAGTTGACCTCTGTGTGACCTCACATGGAACAGCTGAACCCCAAGAACGAGCAAGACATGGCCGTCCTGGATCCACCTCACCAGGACACACACACACACACACACACACACACACACAAAACATAGCCACAACATCAGCTGAAAAAGGAGACGAGAGTGAGACTACAGAAGATAGACAACGTTGATTCTATTAAAAGATTCAGGACAATCTGAGACTGCTAAAAAAGGAGAAGAGAGACAGAAATAAAACCAGATTACAGTTTTTAAATGCACACTGGGACAAAGAGCTTCATTCCTGGAGACGTGTCCTGTGGTGATGACCATAATGACCATTGTTACATTTGGAGGGAAAAGCCTGAGAACACTATCCCACTGTGAGGTACGGAGGTGGCAGCATCATGACGTCAGCCAGGAATTTAAAGCTTTGACACAAATGGGTCTTTTAAAGGGACAGTGACTCTGAACAAACCACCAAATTAGTTCCAGAGTGGGTTAAAGACAGCAAAGTCCACCAGGAGATCAGAAACCAATGAAGTGATGAAGGCTTTTCTGTGTGTCCTCAGCCAGAGACTCCAACCACAACATCCAGAGTGTGATCTACAGGTGGAACCCCGACACCAAGGTAACACTGTCCTCACTTCCTGTCCTTTCCTCACGTCCAGCCTTGCATCCTGGTGTCCTGAGCTTTTATTTTATTCTCATCTCCTACCCTTTCATGTCCACTCTGTCCGCTCCTTTCCTCTTGTCCAAAAGCTGCATTTGATGGGTTCTTTTGTCTTTTGTGTCCTTCAACATATTTTCTTGTCCTGTTCTGCCTTTCATTGCCATGTCTTCCATCCTTCATATTTATTTTTGTCCCTTCCTTTCTTGCCTTCACCTCTTCATCTTTCTGGTGTCCCAGCTCTCAGCATCCTCTCGTGGACTGTCCACACTCTCTCCCCACCATCTCCATCCTGTCACGTCTGCTCTGTTCCTCTCATTTGTTGTTCTAACCCGTCCCCGTCTGTCCCTTCTCGTCTCTTTAACCCTCCCATCTTGTCCCAGCTGTTTGAAGTGAACCAGACTCTGACCACATCTGGAGCGTACGACTGGGAGTTCTTCAACGTTGGACCGTACTACTTCCTGGTGGTGGCCAACACCTTCGATGGTCAGACCACCACCATCAACTCCACCATCTACATCTGGATGGACGGCTGCTTCCAGACTTTCCAGAACATCACGGTCAGTGTCTCTTGTCTTTCCTGGACGGACAAACTGCAGGTTTGGTTTTGGGTTGATCAACATCTGGCTCCATGACTAATGGTGACTTAGCCAGCTTTGGTGCCCTCTAGTGGTGTTGAAAGAGAACTGTGATGAATAACTGCCACTCTGCTGTGGTAATTAATAATCCTTTAGTTTATTTACAGTAACTAATTAACTTATGATAAACATTAACACCAGACATCTACAGGACATGAAGGCATTATGACCAAAAAAACGAAATTGGACTGAAATGTAAAACGAAAGAAACAAACTCAGATTCTTACATTTACTTTGACTTTTATTTTTTTAGCATGATTTTTTTTTTTTAATTGTTTTAAGGTCTAGGTTCAGGTCCAGGTTCAGGTCCAAGTTCAGGAATAGGTTTGTATATAGGTTCAGGTCCAGGTTCAGGTCCAGGTTCAGGTCTAGGTTCAGGTCTAGGTTCATGTCCAGGTCCAGGTCTATGTTCTAGGTTCAGGTCCAGGTTCAGGTCTAGGTTCAGGTCTAGGTTCATGTCTAGGTTCATGCCCAGGTTCAGGTCTATGTTCTAGGTTCAGGTCCAGGTTCAGGTCTAGGTTTAGGTCTATGTTCATATCTCAGTTCATGCCTAGGTTCAGGTCCAGGTTCATATCTAGGTTCATGTCTATGTTCATATCTAAGTTCATGTCTAGGTTCAGGTCCAGGATCATATCTAGGTTCATGTCTAGGTTCAGGTCTAGGTTCAGGTCTAGGACATATTCCAAGATAACAATGAAGGATTCATGGAGCTTAAATAATGAAAGACTGGTATAGGGATCATCACACTTCATCTTCAAACATGGATTCATTTCCAGTCCAGACCAGAACCCCACCACAGAGTCCAGACCTGAACCCCATTGAGAAGAAGACTTTGTTCCTATGATCAATACAAGATCTTGGAGAAAAATGAAAGCAACTCTGGACAGGGAAAAAAGTGACATTGCAGAAGCTGGGTGTAACGTCTCCAGATTGTCCTGGATCTGCCTCTGGGGGGCTCCACTCTCTCATATTTGCCTGAAACACTGAAACATCTCTCTGAAGAGCTGTGTAGGCATCACAGACCAGCAGCTCTACTCTGACTGGAGCTTCTTCTCCAGTCACCAAGGGAGAGTCCAGCTTCATTCAGCTGCTTCCATCTGCAGGTTCATTCACCATCGCAGGAACATGGATCATAGACCACTAAATAAGAACCATGGTCTCATATGTGGAGGTGCTGATTCTCATCCCCATCACTTCATACTTGGCTGCATCTTCAGGTGGTTGCCAGGACGCCATCCTTCCTCTGGACCACATCCGGACGTATTTACAGACAGATAAACTCTCAGCAGCAGCTGCGTGTTTCCTTCAGTCTGTCTGTAATAAACTTGGTCAGTAAAAGCTTTAATGTGGAGACATGAAAGCAGATCCTTGAAAAAAACAGCTTGAGCTTTATTGAAATATGTTTTTCATTTATGATAAAAAAGGAAATGCTCAGGAAACCAGCGGAGTGTAATTAATGTGCGTGTGTGTGTGTGTGTTTAAGGGGGTTTCCAGCATTTTAAAACCACAAAAACAGGTTCAATCTTCATGAAAAACTCTTGAACCTTTAATTCCACCTGAACCTCCTCAAACATCAACACGTCTCACCTGACTGCAGACGGATCTTCACAGGTCTCTGCAGGTTCAGAAACAGAAACATCACTGGCGCCCTCCACAGGCTGCACAAGTCCACAACACATCCACAGGGTTCAGTGTGACATGGGTCCACCTTTGCAGCTGTAACAGCTTCAGATCTTCTGGGAAGGCTGTCCTCAAACTTTAGGAGTGTGTTCATGGGAATTTCTGACCATTCTTCCAGAGGAGCATTTGTGAGGACCAGAAGGTCTGAATCTCAGTCTCCCAAAGGTGTTCTATCAGGTTGAGGTCAGGACTCTGTGCAGGCCAGTCCAGTTCATCCACACCCAACTCTCTCATCCAGGTCTTCATGGACCTGCTTTGTGCACTGGTGCAGTCATGTCCTGACAACCACCAAACCCAGACTCCTCCATCAGATTACCAGAAGGATTCACCCCTCCAGAGAAGGTGTCTCCACTGCTCCAGAGTCCAGTGGTGGCTGCTTTACACCACTACATCTGACGCTTTGCATTGCACTTGGTGATGTATGACTTGGAAGCAGCTGATCACCATGGAAACTTATTCCATGAAGCTCTCTATGCACTGCTCTGGAGCTAATCTGAAGGCCACATGAAGGTTGAAGGTCTGTAGAGATAAACTCTGCAGAAAGTTGGTGACCTCTGACCACTATGACCTCAGCATCCTCTGACCCTGCCCCATCAGTGGATGGAAGTGACTGGAACACCTGATTTGCATTATCTGGCTGGATGAGAGAATACCTTTGGCAGTATAGCGTATTTTGCTCTGTGGAATGAGAAAAATTCAAACCCCCTCCCATCGTTGTCTTTCAGACTTTTCGGGCTTTCTGCTGTGGATCCTTGTTGCGTACTGCATATTGGTTTGTCATGGTTTTGTTGGATGGTCATCAACTCAGCCTTTCATCAGATTTTGTTTCAAGTTATCACGTGTTTACCGTAACATATTATTTCATCTTTCACCTCCTTGTTGGTATTAAGTGGCCACTTGTTTCTGAAATGGGCTGAAGTTTGTGAACTGAAGCCCAAAGATGAACGTGTGTTTCCTGTTTTATGGTTGTAATTCATGAGAACGTCCCCCGCGTCTCTGCAGACGGCCGGAGCGTCGGACTGGGAGACGTTCCAGATGGACGGCAGGTTCTTCCTCGCAGTCGCCAACAGTCACAGGTTCTCCATCCGGGGCCCGAGCCTCTACAGCATCAACTCCACCGTGTACGAGCTCAACGCGCTCACGCAGACCTTCATCCGCTTCCAGGACATCCTGACTCACAGGTGGGCGGCCCGTCCATCACGCCGGGGTCAAGTTCTGCCTCACCAGTCGTGATTTCATGTCAAAGGCTCAATGTTATAAGTTAAAACGTGATTGTTTTGCAAAATCTGACTTTTATGAATGAATGAAAATTAAAACAGAAAGGGAAAGTTAAAAGGTCGTTGCAGTTAGTACAGTCTTAAAATTGGGCCTTTGAGGGCCACCATGAGGTCCTACATTATCAACATCTGCAATATCTTGTGACAGGATTCAATACATGTCCTTCATTTTTATGGAAATGATGACATCATAGCATCTACATCTGCCGTCCAAACAGGTTGAAGATCCAGATTATGTCATTTTGATCCCTCTTCAGATCAGTCCAGCACAGCAGAGTTGATTTCCACTGATTCAGAGTGTGATCTGAATCTTCTACTTTCTGTGTGCTCCGGTGAGCAGCGTGTTGAGGCCCCACTGCTCCCCGCTCACTCTGCCATCATCACTTACCTTCCTCAGCCAATCGGACACGTTACCAGCAGATAACTAACTGGAGAGTGTCTCTGTTTTGTTACTTTTGTGTAACTGAATCGTGGCTGATGTCATGGTCTCGCTTTTTTACGATTTCGGCTGTCTCAGACTAAAGATGCACAGTTGTGGTAAAAATGTTCCATCGTAGACGTGTAAGATGTTCTGCTGACCTTCATGTTGATCGTGTTGTTGTTGTTGACGTTGTCTTTCATGTCCATCCTGCCGTCTTCATGCTCAGCGCTCTGGACTGGGAGTTCTTCACCGTTGGAGATGAGAGGTTCTTAGTCGTGGCCAACTCCCACGACGGCAGCTCCTTCTCTCTGAACAGCGTCGTCTACAGGTACGTTCGTCCGTCCTCGCCTGTGCAGGTGTCCTGTGTTAGACCCCTCCCCCCACATGACCCTCAGTGTGCGTCCATCCCCCCAGGTGGCAGGGCTATGAGGGCTTCGTCCCCGTCCACAGTCTGCCCACGTTCGGCTGCAGAGACTGGGAGCACTTCAGCGCTGAGGAAGGCTCCTTCCTGGTCTACTCCAGCGCCACCTCCAGGCTGAGCAAGGTGTTCAAACTCAGGACGTACTGAGGACATCCGTCTGCGCTGAGACCGGACCACCTCTGCCTGCTTCAGGGTCTGCGGGGACCAGACTAGACCAGACCCTGACCCAGTCAGCTTCGACCTCACTGGTCTCCACAAGCTCAGACAGTCAGAAGAAGTTTATTTATACACGCAGCACTTTCGAGGACGGATGATCCTTTTTACGAACAATGACAGTAAAAGAAACAATCCTCAGATAATGTTCACACGTGACCTCACACGGCCTCCTCCTCCTCAGAAGAAGAAGAAGAAGAAGAAGGAAGAGGAGAAGGAGAAGAAGAGCGCCATCGTTCTGCTGCTTCACCGGCAGTCGGAGAAAAGTCCCAGAACACGTCAAAGGAGAAGTTATTCGATTATTTCTGAACTGATTCATCACATAACTGCGTTTCTGAGTAATTACTGCCCTGAATTACAAAGAATCACAGCAAACCACCACGAAAACAACCTAAAAGCTGAAATGACTTTGTGTTTTACTTCTGAAACGTCACAAACATTTGCTTAAACATTTTATTCTCTGTTGATTTGTTGGTTTTATTTTGTCTGTTTGTTTGTCTGTGTGACTGCATAAAAAGAACTGGACAAACCCAACTGTGACATCACCTGAACCTTTGACCTCCGACTTCAGAACATGCTTTTTCTGCTGAACGGCCACTGAGCAGCTATTTCACGATTAAATTTACAACCTCACGTCAAAACTTTTTCATTTTTTTTTCTTCAGAGTTGGGATTTTGAAAAAATAAAATTTGATTTTTAAAACGAAAATGTGTAACTCTACAAAAGTCACAAATTTTCAACAAGCTGTGCTTCTGAGAAACTTTTATTTATAACAAATAATCATTTAATACTAAATATTTAATAATATTCATATTTAATATTGACTAATAAAACATTTATGAGCTTTTTACAATAAAGGGACGAGCAACATTTGCAATTTAACAAAAAAAAGAAAATCGCAATGATACAAAATTCCCTCCCTCTTAATTTTACAGCTAAAAGTTTTAATTTTGTTTTACAACAAAACTTGCATAAAAAGTGTTAAAAAATGTACAATTTTACAAAAGCAGCGATTTTATGACAAAGAAATAGTTGTTGATGACAAAGCTGCGATATTGTGAAATTCACAATTTTAGAGCAAAAATTGAAATTTTGAGTCAAAAAATTTAGAAATTTTGCAAAAGTTGATATTTTACTACAAAAAATGTCAATGTTGGTTTAAAAAAAGAATCATGATTTTACAGCAAAATGTCACAATTATATAACAAAAGCCTCTAATTTACAACAAAAAGTTACAATTTTACAAAAATCACAAGTTCACTGAATAATGTTGCTTTCTTTCGATTAAGGTTGTGATTTTACAAATAAAATCTGCAGAGTATCTCTGTTTGGTTTTATAAATGATTGAGATGATGGGTAAAGGAGGACATGAGGAGGGAGACAGGACAGAGGATGAAGGACAGAGAGGAGGGGGACAAAAATGTCCAAATATCTGGTATAAATCTATAAATATGTGGTGGTTGGACGGTCGGACTGCAGGTCCACCACACCAGTGTTCATCTCACAGTGGAAACCAGTCTACAGGTGCAGGAAACACCAGGATGGTCAGAAGATGGAAGATGGAACGCAACATCACCACGACATCAGCTGAAAAAAGAGAAGAGAGAGACTACAGCAGATAGACAATTGTAATGACGCTAGAACTGGTGAGAAGTGGTCTCTGTACCCATGGAGCCTTTATTCACAGCTCAGGGGTCAACCAGGGGCTGCAATGTCCCTGGCGGATCTCCAGTATGTCCATGATTTGTGGTTCAGTGTAGCTGTAACTGGCGATATAAAACTGAAACTCATTCTGTGCAAAGTCGTGATGGATGTGAAATTGTCTTATTATCATTATTATTAATATCATCATCATTATTATTATTATTATTATTATTATTACTATTTGGTCTAAATAGAAATATAATACAGTCACACATTTTATACGTAAGAAAAAAATCCACCTATTTTAATAAATAAAGTGAACATTATTATTACCCAGTTGTTGATTATATACACACACACAGATCAGGAATAAAATCCTCTCGGGAGTCTCTTCACTTTTTACCAAAATAATCAGAGATCGGCTCAAATCACATCAGTGAGAAGGAAAAAGCTTATGTATGTGAGAATGCTCAAGGCCCATCTACAACGCAGGACGTACCCGACATGCTGTACACAAACATCTGCAATTATATTTTTGATCCCAAGAGTGCCTAAACCATGGAGGAACTCACTACAAGTGAGTTAATCACTTAACCTACAAAAGGACGCTTGTAACCTGGGAAAATGTGAAAACCATCTACCGCTATAATATCATTTAGGGACATGGTCAAAACGAGGCCTGCACTCTGCTGCCCTCTGTTGGTGTCTTTACTGAATTACATCTAATGATTGAACTTTCAGTTTCTCATTCATGGTACATTCTAATGAATATGTTTGATTCATTTGTTTAAATGATGTGGAAAGAAATAGTGACTTTTTTCTCTTTTTTTTCTTTCTTCTGGGGACCTAACGACACGTGAGTTTATTTTCCTGATGTCATTTATTTTCTATTTATTAGGGTTGGGGTTTACAAAAAAAGTTAATGATTCTTTTTTTTAATCTATACCGTTAGCCTCATAATTGTCATATAAAGTCATATTTTGAGGTTTTGGGAAAAACAGAAAAACACATTTTTCTGGCAAACTCATAAGACTTTTTTAATTTATACTGTACGAGTTATTTCGAACAGATGTGTAAACAGCTTTCTTAAAAAAGAAAAGAAAGAACAAGAAATACATCACAAAGAAAAGTGACATAAGCAAGTCTTGCACAAAATATGCCATGACGTAGGCATTTTTACTCTGACTTACATCTGCATTACATTGCTTACATTTTCCTCTTACATTTTTCTTGCCAAACTTAACCAGGCTCTTAATGTACACTCAGGTGCTATGTGCATTTTCACAGTGTCTATTGATGAGGGAGGTTATCATAGTACTGGTGGGCCACTCTTGGTAGTACCGGCTTCATTGCCTGCAGGTCATTGGATTTCCTGACAGTAATTGGTAACTGAGCAGGAAAGACTCGATTGGAACAGTTCTTTGGGGATGCTGACTTGCTGAATCAGGTCCTCCCAGTCAGACTCAAAATCTAACTTGTACCGAATTCTTCCCTCTGCCAAGTACTGGAGAGCCTGAAGGTCATGGACTGTGGGGTCACATGTTGGTGACATAGGCCCCTGGTAACTTCATGAAATGGTTGTAGTATACCTGGGGGACCTCGTACGGGGACGGACGCAAACAAGCAGTCTGAAAGATGACAATGTAATCATGTGGAATGTGAATATCTGTCAAGGTACACTGTTCGATGAGGCTATGCATGGAGTCACACTCCGTTTGGGCGTGCCCTGAAACCAGAAATGTTTGTTCTATGGTGACACCATGCTTCTTGGCCAGATCAGTGAATGTATTTGCAATGGTACAAGACTGTTTTTGGTAGCCAAACTATGACTTTCTCAATATTTTGGTTGTCCTCTAGGACTGACTTGAAATGTTTGAACTGCAGATGGGAAAAAACCTCGCTTCTAAGAGAGTCCTCATGCTCCTCACAGGCGTAACAGTACCCATCTTTGTTACCAAGGTGGAAGCAAGTGAAGTTGTGCATCTGTAACTTAGTTTTACATTGTGCTTGCTTTTGTCTTGGGGCACAGAAGACCGCACTGAAGGTCCATTGTCCACACTGAGACTTTCTCACTGGATTCCTGTTCATCCTTAGCTTTTTCAGCTTCAGCTTGAACCTTTCATTTCATGTGAGTAGTACGGGTATCCTGATCTATATTTCCTACCTTGCTGCCAACACATACATCACGTTGATCTTTTCTGGGTACAAACACAGTATTTTTGCTCACTGAACACATTTCGGAAATACGTCTCGCTCACAGCCCGTGCTCCACTTTCACTAGCAGCTTTCTGGTATTCTTTGTACGTGTCACTTAGCAGGACTGTGATGTGCAGCGTGGGCCCATGGTCTTTGGCTGTCTTTCCTGTCCCATTGCATTCTTGAAACTTTCCCCCTTAAGGCGCTTTTGTTTAATCACCTGTCGCTTCCATGTGTGTGGCCTTGGACTCTTATGACGTTTCACAACTGCACCTTCAAATGCAGCCCCTATTTCTTCTCTCCTTTGTCCTCCTTCCTCTTCTCCTGTTTCTTCCTCTCTGTGTTGAGGTGAGTCTGTATCACTATCACTTTCTGAGCAGTTGTCTTTCTCTGGTCTATAGTCTGTATCCAAGTAGGAGTCATCATGTTCACTTTCTGACCATGAATCAGGATCTCCACTGGCTTTAACTTCCATTTCTTCTTCAATCTGTTGTCCAGTGTCTATGTCACTTCCTGACTGGCCTGCTTTCTCAGGTCTATAGTCCTTCTCAAAATTAATATCATGAAGTTCATTTCCTGACCTTGAGGCAGAAAAAAAGAAAGTGCTGAGTGTTTTAACACAGTAAAATCAGCCAAATCAATGACTTTGGCAGATAGTGATTATGGAATGTAACAACCACTCCGATTGGCTGTGGATATCGCCAGTAAGGAAAAGTGACTCAGCAGCCTTAGGAGAGTAGAGTTAGGCAGATATCTCAATTTGGCCAAAATATGACAGGCAATTATGCTATGAGGCTAACGATATGGAATATAATAGGTTGGACCCACACAAGAAAATATAAAAACCAAACAAAAAAATGTGAAGTATAAAAATATCAAAAGAAAATGCAAAGAAATAAATTTTAAAAAGAAAGGAGAATGTGCCAACCCAAATATGAAAGTGCCTACTGTGTTACATGCTGCAATAAATTTAATAACCATCTTCTGTGCAACAAAGGAACATGCGGATATAAATAATTTTTAGTCTTGTTTTGTTTTTAGCTATGCTTTAAACTTTAAATTGCACAGGAACAAAAGAATAACAACAAATGTGTTCATCCTTTGTGTGTGTGTGTGTGTGTGTGTGTGTGTGCGTAATATGATTAAATAAAATCTAACCTCTTCATGAAATTTTTTTACATATACACATTAAAATTCATATTCCTTTTTATTGTAACTATAATTTCTGTTCATTATTGGAGGTAGTATTTACAGTTTTATTCATTTTAATCACATTTTAGTGTATAAAATTAGTCTGTTGTTGCTATAATTCCTTCCTGTCGACAGGTGTCGCTGTAGAAACGGCCGCTGGTATCCGTTAACGGGGTCACGTGACACCGCCGTGTCCGGGCTCCCGGTTTGAACGCGCTGACATCAGCAGCGTTTTTTTGTTATTATTATTTTTATTTATGTTTTTATTTTTGTGTTTAAACGTTAACGTTTGAGACTGCAGCACAAGGAGCATCTTCAGGTACATAACTTATTTTCCATTTATTTCCACTTTTAGTTTGCTAAGCGGCTAACAGCAGTCGTGGTCTGAATCGGAACCGTTGGTTCCGATTCGGTCCAGAGGGTGGTCCCGGTTCTACAGCAGTTAGACGGTTAAACGGTAGCGGCGGGACCAGTTAAGTCCGTTATTTATTTATTCATTCATTTATGTATTTATGGCTCGGTTCTGTTTCGAAAAAGTTTGGGACGCTGAAGTCGGTTTGTGAATGGACATTTAAAGGGCCAGTCTGCTGCTTTTCTTCTTTTCGAGGAGACTGTCTAAGAGGAGGTTAATTTAACCTCCTCTTAGACAGTGTATGTAATTAAAGCTCTGTAAATGATTAGAAACTTAAATACATTAACCGTTTGTCTTGTCGAAGTGGAAGCGAACTTCATGATGGTGTTTAAACCGGCGGATTAACTCATTAAAACCAGATTATATCCGATACTGAATCCGGATCACCTGCACAGGTGGGCTCGGGCATCAGCTGGGCACGTGGTTAGGGGGTTGTATATGAGAAACGGTTTTCTAAAACACAGCAGATATGTGGAGTTCTTTTTCTAGCTGCTTCAGGTGTTTTTTGTCTTCCCCTTTCTGCTTTTATTTTGAAATCCGCCCTGAATCACGTGGTCTAACAACAGGTGATAGGTGTAAAATTTTATAGGTAGAGATATTTTTTGGTAATTCTTATTCTATTTGATTTAATACGTATAGTTATATTTAGGTATTTTTTTTCTCATTTAAATTTAATGTCGATTTTTTTTTTATCTTAGGTATAGATATTTTTAGGTAATTCTTTTTTTATTTAAATTTAATATCGATTATTTTATTTTATAGCTATTGGCTTTTTGCAACATTTTGACGTTAAATTACAACACTATATATGTGTGTGTGTGTATATATATATATATATATATATATATGTATATATATATATATGTGTGTGTGTGTATATGTACATATA
>JBAMYA010079561.1:0-23579 GCA_037176975.1 Arrhamphus sclerolepis | reverse complement strand
AAGTCACTTCTGAAGTAAGACACAATGAAGTGCACATGGTCATGTTAACTATAGAGATGCAGTACAGTGATACTGTTGTGCAACAACCAGCATTATACCTTTGGTGCACACATTAGCAGCAATAGTTGAGCCTACATACCAATCAAATTCAATTCCTTGATTTGTTAAGAGTAATCTCCATCCGGGAAAATATTAATGGTGACCTTCCTTTTGTCTAATTTTTTTTTCTACAGTTGCATAAGATTATGAGATCTCACACTGTACAATTACACTTGCTTAATCATCAATATGGTGTCAAGAATAGTACGTGCAGACTCTATGTTAATGAGCCCTCTTGAATCGTGGGCTGTAACTGATGCAGAGATGATGGGAGGATGTAGAATTGTGATGGCCTGTCGCTGCCTCTACGATCTCTGTCAGCTAACCAACCAATGGGAATGCACCATGAATTAACATAAACATCAGCGTATCCAGCAGCCTAGCAACAACAGTGCCACATATAATGTAGAAATGGTAATATGTGCAACTCAAATAAAGAAAAAATACTTTTTTTTTTTTTTTGACAATGCTAACGTTAGAGTCACTGGTGAATTAGCACATTAGCATCAGCCTGACTGTGATGTGATGACATAGCGTTTTGTTTTGTTTTGTTTTCCAGCCAAGATTCAGTGTAGGTTCAATCACACAGTGTAACATGTTGTAAATTGTCTACCGATTTCACTTTGTATAAGGTGACTTGATCTTATAAGACTAAAGACTGTGCAGTGTGAACCCTGCATTAGGGAGATAACCAAATTTGTATTTGTCTATGGAATGGTGTTAGGTTGCGAAAATTATCACATCATTTCAAGTTGCATTTTAATTGGCCAGTAAGTAGGTCGAGTTTTAGGATTTCTGACACTGCTAGTCTTTGACTGCAAGACCAGTGTGACGGTCAAACCACTCACATTGTAGGGTATAGGACAACCAATTTTGACCAAAGACCAAAGATATCCCCACAATACTGGTTGCACTGAGGCAGCTTGTTACCCTCACTTATCCAACTTGAAGCCTGACTGGGGTCAATCTCTACTTGATCCAGCATAATCTTATTCATCCAACTGATCTCCCAACAGCTTTAGTTAACAACACATATGTGGGAACTTAGGCACAAAAGTACACACAAATCACTTATCTGAAAATGGATAGAGGGGAGACCCAGACATGGCAGATCATTATTATATGTACTGTTGTTAATCCCCGTGGGGATGTTCTTTCTCCACATTTGACTCATCTGGGCTGGGGAGCAGGTGGGGTTTCAGGTGCTTTGCTCAGGGGCACCTCATCCATGGATGTAGGGAAGCACTTCCCCAGTACTGGTCGGGGATTGAACCAGCAACCCCAGGTTGCCAGCCCAGTTCTCTAGCCGGTACAACACGGAACATACTCTTATTATCTTATTCTTTCATATGGAAATATAGGAGCCTAATTGATTTCAGCAACTAATCACACATGACATTAATCAATGCATGTTATTAATTATTATGTAATAAATTATTAATAATTAATGTAGCATAAGAAACATGATAATTCGAAAAGCCTACACAGGGAGGAGGTTAAGGTGGATGAATAGCACAACAAATGATTTATATTGTTCTCTTTTTAATAACAATACCACCAATGTTAAAGTATTTTTAATTTCAAACTATTCTTCACTTCTTAATGAAGCAATAATTCTTTTTTCTCTTAAATACTTCACTTCTGGGCCTGAACCATGGCACCATAAACACTGCAATCCAACTTAAAAAAATGTATTTTTGAAATTGTCCTTTCATTAGGGACTTTTAAATGAGTGGAGTAAAACAAAAGCAAAACTTTCTCATTGTTCAGTGACTAATTAATCCATTTTAACTTGTATTTTAACTGTATTGAGGTTAAGGCCATGGGGGGAGCTAAACAGAATACGAAAAATGTGTTTATCATTCCTTTTTGTACACAGTGATTGTGTGTGATTCATTGCTTGTAATCATGTCCTTACAAAAAAAGTATATTGTATGGTAATCATCCTGCAGAAAGAGGTTCTATTCACAGAATTTGTATCAAAGATAAACTTCGTTATTGGACGTCTAATCTTGCATATTGCTACTCTTGCATGATAAATACTAATTAATTTGTGTGTATTGGATAAATTGTTGAACTATAGTTGTGTAAGCTAATCCTTGGAACCACCCCAAGGTGCAGTGAGTTGGTGAAACTGCTTTCCTGTTAAACTGTTAGCAACATATACTCTTTATTAGCCTAGAATGAATGAGACATGCATATTGCAGCGTTGTGTGTGAGTGAGCTCCCTCTGCAGAGATCCGCCTGCGAACTGGCAGATCGATCAAAAATAAAAAGTTGATATTGCACCTGGCTGTCATCGTTATACATCGCTTTCTTAGTAATATTGGTATCTGACCCCATGTTGTGATAGGAAATGTCAGTTTAATGGATGGCTCCTTTCCTTCCTTGTTTCACACTGGCCATCGTTTGTTTCAGAATCACAACACTAGAGTTGGGAGTTAAGAGAAAAAAGACACTTAGGGGTTAAAATTTGTTTACTAGGTTTGGGTTAAATTTTATATTATGAATTATTTGAGTTTGAACTGTTTAGGGTGTTACCCTGACTTTTGACGGGACATTTGAAGACATTTGGGACTGGCTACAGGAGGCCACGGTGACCATGATTAGGAATAATCAGCTATGGATGGATGGAGGATATTCCTTTGCTTTGTTAGTTGTTTGCAAAATGCTGTAATTTCACAAGTCATAGGTGAGACAGAGGAACATCTCACACCTTATTCACAATAGACAGTGACATTGTAAAAGGCCTGGAGGCACCAAGGTAGTTTCACCTTCATTGGAAACGACGAGGAGTAATAAAATGTAAAAATGAACGACTCAGTAATGCTGATGATATCAAATGATAAGATATACCAGTGCATCTGGAGCTTAAATTATGTAACTGACTGTGTGCTAATTGTTTAAACTGGGTTTATATATGGAGATTCTAAATAATGTATTTAGTGTATCATCATTGTTGTGGGTTTCTTGTTTTTTGTTTTTTTGTCAGCAGTTTAAAATAAGCACCTATTGATCTGTTGAAACGTCAGCACATCCTGTCTGTTGCTAAAAATTGAGGATCTTGGCGGACTCTGCCTCAGGGAATGTCGCCTCCCCCCATGCCCTAGTCCCTCATCATGTCCTTCTGGATGACAGAAACCATTACAATCCCAGAGAGAGCAGCTGAAAGAGCGCACCGTAGAGACCATGATAGAGATTAAAGAGACGGGACAGTGAAGAAGACAGGCAGAAGGGAGGAGAACAGGGGCTGACAGGAGGAGGAAGGAGGGATGCAGCAACACGGATTACAAAGTGATAATAAAGCCCATTTTAGTAGATTCATTGTGAAAGACCTTTGGGTGCAGTCACAATGGGTGTAACTTTAGCAATATAGAGAGGTGTATGTCAGTCACTCAAGTTACCTGCTGAAATTAGTTTGCAGGTGTTAATATATAAGTGAAAAAGGTTGGGATGATGGAAGATATTTTAAAAGAATACTTTGTAAGCACTAAAATAGAGGATGGCTGCCACAATCCATAATCATGAGAACTTAACCAAGCAAATCCATGAAGCATTCCTAGAATATCCCCCTGGTAAATTAAACTCACGAGAATCAAAAGATCCATCCATCCAATCTAGTTTCAGTGACTAATTTCTCTGTTGGACCTCATTGGATCATCCACTAGTCCCCTTACGCTGACCTTAACCTGAGCAGTTTTACAAGACATTTCAAAGTCGTCCATGGACTACTGGTTGAGGACTTGGACCAGTAACCGGGGGTTGGGGTTGCCACTTCCATCCCCAACTGGTGCCAATGATGTGGGGGGAGTGTCTGAACAGTGCTTCCCCACATCCACAGATCAGGTGCCCTTGAGCAAGGCACCTGAAACCCAGGCGCTGCACTGTGGGTCAGCCCACTGCTCTGGGTGTATTACCCCAGATGAGGGAGGATGGAGGAAAAAACAGTTTTTAAATTTTTAAAAAAAGTTTCAGATAAATTTCAACAAATCAGCAGAAAACCAGGAAGCATCTTGAGTTGGGTCGTGCTACTGTGATCACAGTCGTTAGGTAAAAGGTTAAAATCAGAGTAAACTGGAAGCAGTCTTTTCTGTGCCTTATATTTAATACTATTGCAGGTCTTCAGTCTTGTCTTATGCAAACTGTGTCTTTCCATGGAGATGTGTCAGCAATGAATTACAAGTTTTTTCTTCTTTTTTGCAAATACTTGTAATTATCACAAGAACACAAGGGAGCATCAGCACATATGCTGTTTACTACATTTGGATTTTGACACCATAATGATTCTATTATTGGAAACGTCTCTGTCCCAGTTGCTGTTTCTCTGTAACAGTGAAATAAAATTTAACACCTACTCTGTTTTTTATTTTATTTTTTAAAGTGCTGTCTTCTTCATCTTTATTTTTCAAATAATGGTCTATTCACATCTCACATATGTTCAATATATTAAAGATGCAGATAGTTTAGATTTGGAAGATTTTTCTTTTTGAAGCTCACTCAGCTTAGAAAAAATATTACTGTCTAAAGCAGTGGTCTTCAACTCTGGGTTGAAGAGCAGGGAAACATCTAAAACATGCAGGACAGTGGGCCCTGAGGACCAGGGTTGAAGACCACTGATCTAAAGCACATGTGTCAAACTCTTGAAATTATATAAAATTTTCAATGCTACAGCTGTTGTAAACTTGTGTCATATTGCTGCACATTTACATTTTCCAACAAAAAACTTTAAAGTTAAAAGTCACAATGCTGTGACATTTGTGATTGTACGATGAAAAGTCTCAGTTGCTGAAAAAAATAGTTGATTCAGCAAAATTTACAATTTTACAATTATTGCCTTTTTTTTTAAACAACAAAAGTATTTTATTTGATTTGTGATTTCATGAGAACACTATTTTAGTAGAAAGAGTAAGTCTTTTTATGATAAAGTTTGCAATTTTTGTGAAATTTGACAAAAATTCATTTTTTTTAATAAAAAAGATATGATATTGCAAATTTCACCATTTTACAACAGAACTGATCTTTTTTTTTACAAAAAGTCAGTTTTATTCTTCTTATTTGTGATGGTGATCATTTTGCGATCAATTTTATGATAAAAGTTGTGAATTTTGTGAAAACTGAGATTTTGACAAAAAAAGAAAAAATCACTTTGTCCCTTTTTTCTTTTCTTTTTTTAGGATCGATAACAGGAACTAAAGGGAGATCTGAGAAACTAAAAAAAAAGAAAAATCCTTTTAAGGGTAACCATGGTGATGACGTGGGCCAGTATGAATTAGTTTAACACCCCTCGTGTAAAATGCTGCAACAATTCTCTCCTTGTGTGTTTTAAATTGAGAGAATCGTTCTTTTGGTCTCCTTGTGAACCTGCATGTCTTTTTAATTGTGTGTTGAAATAAAGGGCAAGATGTTTGTGCGAAACTGTATCCAGTATTGAGCTGCACCAGCAGGAGCTCCGGATGTCCTTCAATACCTCTAACTCAATTATTTTCTCACCTAATACAATTTTTCTGCTCTTTCATTTGATTAGCGGGGCTGAGCGTGTAATCCCTCTTCATCCCACACAGCCGCTGATCATTTACCATTGTCTTTGTGGAATGTGTTTCAAAAGGTCACCGTGCCATTGTGAAGGATAGAGCGGCTCTGCAGAGGCTACTGCTGTGTTTATACACTGATTCTTATCTCACGCATAGCTCTGATTGTGGTATGTGTGTGAAATTACGTGTGCTTCACAGCCTTTGTTTGCACCTGTGCATGGGAGGCCTCCAGAGTCTCATCTTCCAGGGTCACCACCAATTTGTGCCTGTATTTGCGTCTGTATTTGCATCTCAGTGTTCGGAAAGGTAAAATAGCTCTGTATGTCTTAACTCATAAACATGGAGCAGGTGGACAAGACCTCATGTGCTTTTTTTTTCTTTTTTTTTTTTCCCTCTAATCACAGCGTATTGATCACACGTCTGCTGAGTCAATATTTGTTATGCATGGCATTTTCCATCCTCAGTCAACCTCTCGAGCTGATGGAGACGATTCCACTGAGGACGCATCCACCAGGAAACGGATTATTTGTCCAAACAGCAGGTGACAGTGGGAGAGTAAATTTGTATTAGGAATCATCACCCCTCCCTCCTCTGCAGCTCAGGCAATATGCCTTCCTCCAGGCTAACTTCTTAATATCTGCAGCAACAGTGAAATGTGGTTATAAAAATATGAGAAATGAGTTTGTGATCTTATTCAGCATGCTTTATTAACATTCTGGTGGCGGCCTGTGCGCTCTGCCACAGCCGAGGCCACAGCCTGCAACTCAAACAGCCGGCTGAGCAGCAGAAAGGGGGGGTGGGGGGGCTCAAACAGGAAAAAGTACAAGTGAGGATTGTTGAAAGACTGTCCTGAGGGAAAGTCATGTGTTTGTATAGTTATTTTTTTTATTTATCACAGTTTCATCCCAGGGTGGTTCTCTGGGCATTCAAGGAAAAATAATTAGTTCATAAGCCTTTACATGCTGAATCTTTTTTGGCTGTAATTCAGAATTATTCATTTCCAATTACTGAATCTAAAGTGCTGCATGGTGGGACAAAAGTGCTAATTATTTCTATAATGTGACTACGTCCCACAGTTTCTCCAACACATCTTGTTTTTTTTCCCTCAGTCGCAGTATTTCTGATGCTTTCTATTGGATGAGGGTCCAGGATTTGGGTTGGCCGCTCCATAATGTTAACCAACATGCTGCTGCTTACTGGTGTGTTTGGGCTCGTTGTTTTGTTGAATCATCCATTTCAAGAACGCTTCCTATTCAGCATAACATGACCTCTTTAAGTATTGATGTTTTCAGACAGATCCCTGGTATGTGATGAATGGGGATAGCGTCTTCAGCGTAGACCAACAAAGATCATTCTTGTTTCTCTTTAGGCCAGTAAATGTCTTCCTCTCCTCAACACTGGACTCAGTGGGAGCTTCTTGCTGATATCTTGGCTTCACATAGACATCTTCTAATTGTTCCTGTGCTCACAGGTCAGAACTTCTCTGATCACCCCTGGAGCTGATCATTGGCTGACTCCGAATGACAGTTTTCTATTTTCTTTCAGGTCTTTCTGGTTTTTATTGCCATTTTTAAAAAAAACATATCTTTCATATGGTTCTTAATCAATGTACACTGTCTGGAATAACCCACCATACTCTCAGGCTTGCGTTCAGAGAAATTCACCAGCTATTACAAGGATTTTGAGCTTTGCACATTTTCTTTAAACACATTTCGAACACAAATGCTGTAGCACCAGTGCATCGGCTCCCTGATAAATTTAGGATTTAATTCAAAAATATGAATGAATGTAATGATGAAGCTCCAGTATAGAATATCTGAAAAATCTGTCCTAATAGAACAAACTGCTCCCTGAATGCAGATTCACACACACCTCTCATCTCCTGACCATTCTAGTGTTTTTTTGACTAGATGACTAGATGTCTCTGGACATCTTCCTTCTCTTACTTGTCTGGTCTTCAGCCCCTCCCCACCCCCCCTCCTCCTTCAGTAATTTGGGTCCTGCTCAACATTTCTTACCAAGAGGGAGTTTTCATTTTTTGTTTTGTTTCCTCGCCACTGTTTGGCTTGTCATGCGCTCTGCGGTCGTGCTCTGAGTTTCTGTGAAGCATCTAGACACAACTTGTGTTCAGCTGAATTAAAATGAGCTGCGTATTTGCATTATCAACCAACACATCCAACAAGCTGTGAAAAAAAAAAAAAAAAAACTAATGAAAAGAACCCCGACTTTTTTCTTCTCCACCATCACAGATGCTGCTTTTGTCTTTACCAATGAAAAGATACAAGAAAAATAATTTACTCCCTTAATCTTCTTTGGTTAGGCCTTCATGCACAAAGAGACAACAGCAACAAAATTCTTAATGATGAGTAATTGCATCAAAAACTCATATCGGTTACCTCCCAAATGAGTCAACAAAGCAAATCTGCTGAATAACAAATGGCGACATGCCACTAATCGTTAAGCTATTATAAGCGGATGGGCTAATTACTGTACATCTGCAGAGAGCAGGGGAGGTTGCAGTTATTGCAGATGATTTCCCACCGCTGTCAGTCTAGCTAATGGGAAACAGCGCTGCAGGCTCTCAACTTTGGCGCTCATTTAATCTCCTGATTAAAAGCCGCTTGACCCGCACTTGGAAAAAGTAGAGCCAGCGCAACTTTTTTGTCATTTTCGTGCTGTTGTGCTCCTCGGCTTGAACCCTGGCGATGTGATATAATTCACAAGTTTCATGCGGCGCCGTAAATGAGAGGCTCGTCATTAATCTAACAGCGAGCAGGCGACATAAATTTACACTGCAAACATTCAGCTAATGATTTTTCTCAGTGTCTGCAAAAAGAATAAATAAATAAATGAGCAGGAAGGACGATCAATCAACAGCAGGTGTCCCACTGTGCATCACATAACAATTTAAGTCCAAAGTCATTTACAGGTTGCTGATTTTTTTTTCTTTTTTTTTTTTTAAAAAAACAACAAAAAAAAGAAAACAACAACCCTGTTTTAGACATAATGATAGAATTCTGCACACTCTCATTTTGTTCAGTTTCATTTAAAACACTTTCATTTCAAATCTGGAACTACTGAGGGTTAATTCAACATTAATAGCAGCTGCATTTGATTTGTGGACAACTGCAACCTTTAACGTTTAAAATAGACCAAACAAAGCGGAGAATAGGTTCTGCTTTCTGGAGGGACGGTCGTGCACGAAGGAGACATCCCAAAACCTCTGCAGCAGATAAGAAATAAGTCACATGACCCCCACCACCCTCACTCCACGCTGAGACGGTCATGAGTGCAAAAGCATGAAGCAGAAGAAATTAACAGAATACAGTCACACTTGGAAATGACGTGGTAAAGAAAAAAAAAAGAAAAAAGAAATTAGTGATTTTTATGCGTGTGTGTGAAATAAATAAGGCACAATGAAATGTGTTGTCAGCCCCTAACAATGTAATTCAATAACAAGTTTAGCTCCTCCAGCAAATGCGAAGAACCTTGAATATTACTTGTAAAATGATGATTCTCCTTTTTTTTTTTTTTTTTTCAAAAACTTTTTTTTAATTCCCTCATAAAACCTTTTAGCTCAGTTAGGAGCCAGAAAGCAAACACGCCAGCAAAATTTAAAACTGGTGACTGTGATATAAAGAGCTTTTGGGTCACTGTCCCAGAAAACAAATGTAAAAGTTACAGTGAAGAAGAAAATGGTAACCAGAAACCCAACATTACTTCACTGATAACAGAAAGATATTTAAAAGAATCACCACAACACAACGTACTTGACAGCAGGTTATGAATGGACAATTTAGTCTCTTTAAATTTATGTATCCAAGGAATTTCTGTGGGCACATAGGAATAATGAAAGTAAACATATTCTTCACTGTGGCAATTATTTGTTCATCAAAATGCCTCCACTCTAGCTTTCTAACACCTTCGACATATAAACTGAATGTCACGTTGAATGACGAATCTGAATTGTCTGGAGGAGGAAGTCATGAAATGAACCAAAGCAACAATCATTTATTTTCTTCTTCTTCTCCTTTTTTCCCAGCCTCATTAGACCACAACAGAGGCATTTAGAAACTGAAACATGGTCTGCAGCACATCGAAATCTGTCTTTGATGGTTGAATTCAGAGTCGGGTGGCTGCTCGGCATACCTGGAACCAAAGTTTTACATTTCTAAATAAAAATGCAGGCACAGCTTTAAAGGTAATAGAGACATCTTGAAGCAAGACAATTGGTTTGTTCTTTTAAGTTACCATGGTATCATTACTATGCCACCAAACACCAGACATGATGTTGCAAACCTGTCCCTGTCTCGCTGTTCTGCTGTGGCCCACATGTGGGCCGAAATAAGATGTTAATAAAAGTCATCTCTGACATTCTGTAGCTGACTTTTCAGTGTAACTTTGCTCGGTGGGATCACGTTAGTTCAGAGTTTTATGTGTTGTGAATCAAAACCTATAATCTGAGAACCAAAACCAACAGACAGAAGTTGAGCAACAAACTTCTGCTAATAAATGCAGCATCGACAGCTTCGTGACTTTGTCACTATATTTAGGGAGTATTCACATCCCTATGACAATCTTAAAAAAAAAAAAAAAAAAAGAAGTAAAAGGAACTAGCGACAAATCTAGAGACTTGTTCTAGTGTTGTTGGAGACTGACGTGAAAGTATGTTTCGTTACTCCTCTCAACCAGCAGCATGGGGCGCTGAGTCCTTTCCCGCCCAAAATCCCTCATAATCGGACCCGTCCTCAGCAGACAGCCCCTCTCTTCTGCTGTCAGAGAAGGAGAAATGATCCTCCTTTGAGGGAACCTGGCAACAAAAGTGTTAATCACAGGCCTTGGTGGGGACATTACAGAGTAGGAACACAATAACATAATAAATAAAAAATAAAATAAACAATAAAAGGTGAAAGAGATGATGCACTAGACTCGGATTACCAGGTTATAGAGCAGCCAATGAGCTACTAGATCTCAGCTATGTCCAACCTCCTCTGGTGTTGATTGATGTGGTGCTGATTTGACATTTCAGAACTGAAACTGCAAACAGAAAAGAACTCAACTGAGAAAGATGGTTTGAAAACAAAGATTATTGTGGTAGCAAGAAAATTATGAGAGATTATTAAACTCTCTGTGACAGATTTTGGTTTCTTGGTTATAGATTCTAGGTTTTGATTCACAAGACATTAGACTCTGAATTGACATCCTACATTACAGGGAAACAAAGCAGTAGAGGAGTCAGGAGAGGAGCCCACGAGGTCCAGGGTACACAGTAAACTAATCATTTTAACATATAAGAAAACAACAATTCCTTTTTTCCTTCTTTTTGTCCCTGATTCTATTTTAAATGGAAACACTTGCGCCCATAATAGAGCATTTATTATGTTACACACCATCCAACAAGCCATCAATTTGGGTATCGAGGGGGGAGCGTGAGCATGCTTGGTTGTTTGTCTTGTTATCCCTGTGGTGGACAGGAGATCTGTCCAGGGTGGATCTGTCCACAGATCCCACGATCAAGCAAAACCATAATCCACTTGAAACTCCTCATTTAAGATTTTGCTTCTGAGGCCAACACTTTTCAACGTAAGGACTTGAAATAGTGCATGATTATCCCCTTTAAGGTTTCTAAATGCTAAAATATTATCATGTTTACTCCCCAATTTGGTCACAGACTTTTGGACGCCACGATAAATGGTCATCAGCTTCTTGTCAAATATTGTTGGTCCGCTTCAGATGTTATCAGTCCATGAAATATTAGCTCACAGTACCACAATCAGCTGATTACAGCAGCAACTGATAATGAACCGAGAGACCTTCAATAAGACGACTAAAGAGTGTATTACATAACCCCAAATCTTCTGCAATAAATCACATCATCGTTGTGATATTCCAACACATGGAACATTCATTTCACTTGATATCATGAGGTTTTATATAAATGACCATGTAGAAGGGAAAAAAAACAGTTTCAAAATATTAGTCTTGAAGTTACATAACATAATCTGTGTACCTGAATGAAAAGAGAGCTTTAACTTCATTAATAATAAAGGTAGTCGCAGTTCCTGTTTGATCACTGCAGCTCAGTGTGGAAATGGAAACAAAAAAAAAATACTCTGTTGTTAAAATTACTCAGTGTGTGTCAACTTTCAAAAAGTATGTGACAGTACAATACATAGCTGCCTTGCACTACAAACAAGTGGGAAAAAAGTGGAACGCAGTGACGGCTGTAGTGACTCGTGGGAATGTGTGACTCAGTCATTAAAACTACAATGTGATGTCGCAAACCCCCCCCCGCTCTGGTGCTCAGCTGAAGCCTTAATTTAGAACTATTTTAGATTACAGCTCTGTAATTGGTCTACCCAAGAAAATGTCGGCTCTGCACTTTGCTGTGACCGTTTCATTGTGAGAGGTGCCACTGCGACATGTGTTGCACATCTGGATTTCAAGAAAGAAAGGAGTAAGCTTTTTTTGAAGCAAAACTCCATTTAAGCTTCTACAAGCTACGCCCAGTCTAGGAAGGATTAAAACTTTGTGGAAATGAATGCATAGAAAGCGGCATATAGTCTATTCTTTTATTAGGACACGCTGAAGTCAGCAGTTTGACACTTCCTGCTGATAACACAGCAAAGCCTGAAAGGAGCTGACGTGGACGGAGATGTGATGTGACACCATGATCGTTCAGTCCTCATCACACTTCAGTCGCTTTCCAGGTCCTCAGGCTTCATCATCTATGCGTCACTAAACATGAGTCTGCATCCCTACGACTACAGTCGCAGATATTTTGAATCTGTTCACTTCTACTTTCTTTATATTCGTTCCATAGTACCAGGTTCACAGTGTACTGTTTTTACAGTCTCATAAGATTAATTCAAGTCACATTGCATGACATGGAATCGGTAGATAATTAATTTACAGCACTGTATGATTGACTTGCATTGAACTGTGGTGATGACAGAAGTAAATAGAATAAAAATTCATGCTCTAAATGCAGCGTCATCGCATCATTAGCAGGTTGCTACTAATGTGCTAATGCACCACTGACTCAAAGGTTGACGTTGCTGTAGCGGTGTTTGTGTGCTATAAAAAGAGAATAGATAAAAGCAAGAAAAAGAAGTCTCTTTTCTCTTTATTTGAGTTGCACGTATTTATTTCCATTTATCCATTGTATCTGCCCAATTTTTCCCACAATTGCGCATCTCTAGTGTGAAATGGCCAAAATCGTACAGTGGGAACCCAGCATTATAACAATATCATCAAGCGAAACGTCAAAGATGTTCTTCTGTACTTTTGTCCATTCCACGTTTGTCTGTTCTGGAAGGAGACCAAATTCAATCAGGACTTTACTCGCAAGGACAAACATTGCATACACAAATGCACACACAACAAGCCAGGAGTAAACCTCTAGGGGGCAGCTATTAGAAATTATTCAAAAATGAGAAAGACACCATATGTTCTGTGCGTGTTTGTATGTGTTTGTGCATGCGTGTGTGGCCAGTTGGCGTGTTTTTGTGTTTGTACGCGTGTGTTCGTGTGCACTTGGCTCATCTGCTGCCCGTGTGTGATGCCAGTGACAGGGGCCGCAACCCTGAGCCCTACACCGCTACCAGCAGCTGAGGCAGTGCCAGGGGGGTTGGAGGCACCAGCTGGAGGTGGCGGATGGGAGAAATACCCTTCAAAGTTGGAGTGATGATGCAGCCCAGCAACAGCCTCTAAACACTTTGTCTTTGCAATTCTCATTATGTTTCAGCTATCATCGGTGCAGATGGGTGGATGCGCAATGAGCATCACTCACTGCAAAAGCAAACAAATGTGAATTCAGACGCCGCCTATCAGATGGCTGATCTTTTCTCTGTAATCACTTCTCTCTGAGGTAGCGTTGGGGAAAGCTTGCTGTGAGAGCTGCGTCTGAAAAGCAACAAACATCTAAATAGTTTCTGGCTTTATTTATTTATTTTATTTTTAAATCACCATTGTCAAAGAGATGCTAGTCTGTAGCAAACTAGGCAAACAATACAACAAGATTGAGTATCCTCTTTGCCTGTTTGTCAGTTTCATTTTCAGAAAGTGTGCCTCCAAAGAGAAATAATGTTTAACTGCTTGTATACAACAGTTTATTTACTGTGCTGAAAAGAAATCATGCAGAAAGTCGAGGAAAAGCAAATGAATTGCAGATAGTTTCATTGCCTGTACCTCATTATCCCTGCTGATAGCTGACTACAGAACGGTATTTGCTGTGTCCTTGCTGAAGGGATGTCCAGCTAATCATTATAGCGTTTTACTTTGCAAAGAAAAGTGCTAAGACCACAGTGACATTAAATATGCTTTTAGCTATACAATAAACATCCCAAAGTGAACACGTGCTGTAAATAAAGAAGCAACTTCACCATTAAATCAAAAGTAAGCTCACGGTCAAAACAGCTTTTAGTTTGGTTGATGGTGCTGCAGGAAGTGGTTGTAAACTGAGGCAAACTATGACCTTGAAACTGTGGGTGACACGACTAGTGCAAGGACCAGTTATACTCCACATACGTACCTTCATACATACATCTGTTCCAAACATCATTTCCATCACTACTCAGAGCGGTATGGTATGGTTATTTATTTATTGATATACTATTTTGATCCCAGAGGGAAAATTCATTCTCTACATTTTACCCATCAGGGCTGCTGGACACAGAGTGGTGGGCTGCCATGGTGCAGTGCCCGGGTAGCAGGTGGCGGTTTCAGGTGCCTTGCTCAGGGGCACCTCATCCATGGTTGTGAACGTGGGGAAGCACTTGTTCAGGCACTCCCCCCACCCACATCATTGGTACCAGCCGGGTATTGAGTTGGCGACCTTCTGGTTGCCAGCCCAGTTCGCTAGCCGGTACGCCACAAAACCCCCCATTTCGCAACATTTCCACCAGGGGGCAGTGACGACTCAAGATACTGACTGAAATATTTGCAAACGGTGGTTGTGTGAGTCGCAACATAAACAGGGAGTTCTTTTCTTTAAATTTACCCATGAAATTGACAAAGAACGTCATTTTCAATATTTGCAGATGTCTGTGAGAACATTCAAAAGTCTCCTTCACTATGTATGTAATTTTGCACATGCTCACAAAGCCACAACGTTTTCTGCTATTTTTGAGCAAAATTTTGGATCAAAATTGACTCACTGAACTCACTACTGCCCCCACGACTTCCAGCTGTATTGCTCTGTTTTCTCCATAATATTAAGCATCAAGGCGACACAAGACAGTAGAAGAAGAAGAGTATTAACGCCCCTCATGCACGTAGAGTTCACACTCTACGATTTTTACAGTCGTATATGAATTATTCAAGTCACATGGCACATCATGAAATCAGTAGATAATTTACAGCATGTGTGACTGGACATACGTTGAATCGTGGCTACGAAATTGGAATTAATAAATCGGAGTGTATTTCAGGCTCTGAACTCAGCATCATCACAAAAAAAGTGTCCCTTATTTGAGTTGCACATTTTTCTTTGCGTGTCTCCATTGCATTTGCCTCTGTTGTTGCTAGGCTACTGTGGTGTTTCGATGCGCTGATGTTTATGTTATTTCAAGATGTGTTCCTGTTGGTTGGTTAGCTGACGGATCAGGGGCAGGGACAGACTGTCACACTCAGAGGATTCCTCCAAATTTCTGACATTGCTGATATCTGTAGCAGCCCGTCTTTGGTCGCAAGGCGGTTCTGTCTTTCATCTTTGATCCTGTCTCATTGTGAGATCTACCACCATCAGTTTTTGAACTATGATGGCCCAGTTTTTCCTGTGACTTGCACATCTTTCATCTGAGATGGTTGAAATTGTACAATATTATACATATTCACTTTTAACAACAGTTTCAAAACTGATCCCATCCAAAGCAGCATTTTAACTCCATGTCAGAGAAGATCTCCATCCACAGTAAAGGCTCATCATACAGCCATCCATACTCTCCAAGCATGTGTGCTTGAGCTGCAGATTGTTCTAACAGTAGCTCAACATGTCTTTCCTCCAACTCAGTATTATTACAATACAGACTTTAGCTGTCTAACAGCTCCTACCAAGGACAGCGTGCAGTGTTAACTTTACTCAATCTGCCCAGTCCCAGGTCGACTCTCTGCAGAGGACACATGCATGGTGTTGCAATATGCAAGTCTAATTTATTTGATGTTAGCAGAGTAAGTATACATAGCAAATAGTTTCACAAGAAAGCAGTTTCACCACGCTTCACCATCTAAACCGGAGATTAAAGTTCATCAGTTTACCCGATAAACACGCATGTATTTTATTTATGTATCTATGATTTATGTTTGACAACAGCTTATCTGAATACAACCTCTCCCTGCAGGATGTTTAGGAAGCAATGTACTGTTTTGTAAGGGCATGATTACAGGCAATGAATCATGCACAATAATTATGGACAAAGGGGGATGATGAACGGTGTTGTTATCCTCTTCTTTGGGATTAATTGCAGTTGGCCTCCAGCCGAAAGATGCATAACTGCCATCTACTGGGCTGTAGTTGGAGAAAAATCTTCGTTCAAAAATCTGGACAGTGAATCAGATCTGACTTTAATGAATGCTTTATCTAAACTTCAAAGCACATAACATCAGAAACGTTTACAGTCTAACTTCCACTGAAACAGCTAGTTTCTTATTTTGCGTACCATCAATTTAGCACCAAAAACTATTGTTCATATACATATATATATATATATATAAATATATGTCTGGTCAAAACTACTTCCACATGCAAGGCATCACAGAATAATTTGATAATTCTTTAAACAAATAAACGTACTTAACTCAGTTTCATGCAACTGTAGTATAATTTTATCCCTTTAGCATTAATCTTAAACTATAAATTGGCATTATAATTCAGTAAACAAACCCCAATAAACTAATACAACTTAAATTCTTCATTTCAATACTGTAATAAATTACTAACTAACACAATAAAACACAATAAAATTACAACAGTCATAAGAGGGACCCGTTGTGGCCTTCGCCCCAGAGGAGCAAATCATGAAATCATGTCCATCCGCAGGAGACCACAACACATTTATTAACAAACTGAAAAGCGTTCTGCCCCGGATCAACATCTTTCTGAATTCGCCAGAGTCAGGTGGTTGCTCGGCATAACTGGAACCGAAGTTTTACATTTCTAAATGAACTGGACACTCGTCCAGCGTGTAATGTAGACATATTGAAAAATTCCAGTGTTTGGTTTGTCCTTTCAAGTTACCAAAGTGACATTTTAGTGGTACACACAACAGTAGAGGAGCATGGAGAGAGTTGTGTTTTCTTGAAGATGCAAGAAAATATGACAGCTCATTCATTTCTGAATTTCTTCATTTTCTCCCCCTAATTCTATGAAAAGAGCTATGACCATAATAAAGCCTTTTTGTTAATACTGTTCCCTAAATGTCACATCACACCATCCATCCATCCATCCATCCAGTCTCATTCCATCTCGGTCCAACATCTAGACTTGCGTCTGAATAAAATCAACCAATAATCTTAATTTGTGAACTACTCTTCTAACTTCTAAAGCAGTATTATTCAAAAAAATATAGATAATAAAACCTTCATTTCAGTTAGTACAGCCTGCAGTGTCTCAATACCATAATGAATGGATGAGATAATCAGTTTAAAGGATTACAGGCCTGAACTCGAGCGAATCCCAGATTTTACACTGATAAGTAAGTCATATGCATCACTGTGCTTTGCTGATCCTTTGAACTGTCGTCCTGTCCATAAAAAAGAGCCAATCACATGCTCAGCCAGTTCTTATAAAATCTCTCATTTAATGATGTACTGATTAGATCATGAGAACACTCGCTTTATTTAGTATGAACCTCAGCCTCAACGACTACCGGCCTGTTGCACTCACATGGTGATGAAATGTTTAGAAAAAGTGGTTAGAAGTCAAATCATAACATGCCCCCCCGACCCGTACAAGGCCTGCAGAGGGCTGAACCATCTAGAGCAGTGGTTCTCAACCTTTATTGGGCCAGCGCCCCCCATCCATTATCCTGGTCCCTTACCGCCCCCATCAAATAAGATGTAGGCTACTTACACTGATTATTATTGTTGTTGTTATCGTTATTGCTGCATCTGTATTTATCATCAAAAAATCTTTTTTTTAAACGCACATCACTGAATGACAGATTTGTAAATGTCCTGGGAAACCAAGAAGACATGAGAATAAAAAATACATTTACACTAGGTAGGCCTGACAGCAGCCAATCAGAACAGCTAAACGTTTTAATTCAAACTTTAATTATCACAAACAGCAGCCAATCAGAAACAGCCCGCAATCTAATATTCATGTTAATTAAACAACAGCCAGTCAGATATGGCAAACAATGAGCTTATAATTGTTCTAATGGAAAACAATATTGCACTTAAAAAGGGTTAAAGCAGAATGATTCGGCTAACTTTCAAAAGAAATTAATTTAATCAATGGAAAACTAGGAACTCTGCACCTGTATTTCTCTGCCAGTTTCTTTATTGCGCTTTTTTTAAATATATATTTGTTAGTACTACTATTTGTTACACTGAAGGCGTTTGCATCTTGCTTTTCATTGTACTTATTGTTGCAATGACGATAAGGAATCTGAATGTGAACCCCAGCTGCTACAGAAACAGTTATGTTTGCGATGACTTTGGCTCTTTTTGAGTTAGTACTTAATTTATGAGTCACTTTGTACTAGTTCTTCATTTCCCTAAATTCAGTTTTTGTCATGAAGTAGGGTTGTACAGTGGAGGACCCAAATGCAGGAGAGCAGCCGGGGGGCAGGAGTGATCCAAAACTGATATTTAATAAGAAAACCCAAAAGCTCTTCCACAGCAGGAAAACACAAGAAAAGGGCACTGGAACCAAAAGAACTCCAAACAAAGTGATGCAAAAACACAAACTACACATGAGCAGTAAGACAGAGAGCAAACAGTACAGACCGGCAGGGAGACAAAGACAGGACCTTATATACACACAGAGGGGTATCAAGACACAGCTGAAACACATCAGGGAAACGAGGGACAGGAAAGTCAAACAGAACATAACAGGACTTCAAACTAAAAGCAGGACCAAACCAGAAAAAAGCCTAAACCATGACAGTTTTACCTGCTGTAAACCAGTTTGCTAAGGATACTCCTGCTTATCAACCTCAGATAAAGAGATTATCAAGCTCTTTCCTATTTTTTTTTTCATTTTTTAAGTAAACTTATTCCAAGGATGTCAAACTTCATCCTGAGCCACATCATCATCATGGTACCCTTAAAGGGTCGGTTATCCTTTATTTTTCTTAACCAGCTAATTTGTCAGATTTCCCGCTAGTTCCTGGACTTGGTGATTTTAAAAGAGAAAAAAAGTTAATTTACATCATAAAATCTAAATTTTTAACAAAATTCGCTACTTTTGTCCTGAAATTGAGACATTTGTACTAAAATCACAAATTCTAAAATTTCAAATTTTCCAAGATGAAGACTTTTTTTTTCTTTTTTTTTTTAACATTCAAGACTTTGTACAATCGCATTAATTAAAATGACTTTTTTTTTGTTGGAAAACATCAACTGTCTGCAACATTTTGACATAAAATCAAAAGTCAAACTAATAATTTTAACTTTTTGTCCTTAAATGACAATTTTTTTCGATAAAAAAAACCCCAGAAATTCTGATGTCAGTACTGAACGAAACGTTTCCTCAGAAATGCTGTTGGTTAGTTTATGATCGTCCTTCACGCTCTTGAGGGTTAGCTAAGATGAAGTGGTGGACTGGATTTGGCCCGTGGGCCTTGAGTTTGACACATGCGGCTTACAACACTCGCTAAGCTCTGCCAACAGCTCCCGCAGGAGTAAAACTCTTCCACCTCGTGTTTGCTCCCACCAGGTAAGATCGACTGCCCGCACAGAGAAAACTAAAAGCCCGATTGCTTTTTTTGAGCTGCTATGTCATGTCGGTATAATTTTAGGACTTTAATAGATAATCAAACAGGCAGACCTGTTTTTGCTTTTCAGATAAAAATAAAGCCTTTTCAACAACGCACAAAAACGAGCACAATCTAATTTAGAAACTGACAAAGCGCACAAGTGTACTAACGTGACGCACATTATGTTCTTGTTATCTCCTTTAGCTTGAACTATGGACAGAAGCACAGGCTTCAACAAATTCCACTGATGTCAAGGTCCAGAAATGGTATAATCCACTTTAGGATTGTTAGACACCTAAAATGAACTCTTTAGAAACAATGCATGACTTATTCCTTTCTTTCTACCTTATTCATATTAGAATGGAAATTTATACTGTGGCAGCAAAAGGCAGCAGTCAGTTGGTGTTATAACATACTGAAACTATAAAGAGTGGTGGCAGAAGATTAAAGCTGAGGGCAGGGATGATGTCTGGAAGACTCCTCTTGCACAGGGCCAGCCTTCTTTATCAGTTTGTTTCTTTTTAGTAGTGCCTTTGATGCCGCTGCCTCAACAAATGGCTGCCCACAAAACAGTATTATCCTGCTTTCAGACAGTTTGCATTCTATGTAACAGTTTGCAGCGCCGCATTTGTGTGAGGGAAATGTCACCACTCAGGCAGACCTTTAGATACCAGCCAACAGATTCATTTCTATTAAGAGGGATACTTCAGAAGCTCCAGGCTGGCTGCTCCTGTGCGTTCCTGATCCTATATCCCAAACCGCTCGCAAGAACTGTTGCCATGTGTTGACTTTAACATATCAAAATATGTCCAGTTCTCTTGCCACTGCCGTCCAGATTCTTAAACGAGAGAGTAAACCACAATCCAGTGCTTTGTACTGACGATAACTGATGGAGCCGCCTCTTAGAGTTATCAGCAGAGAGCGATGGAGACGCTCTCACGGTGCTCGACCTGCAGGTCGGCAGCTCTGACTGTCAGCATATCAGGTTCATTCATTCAAGCCATTCGAGAAACGCGAGGTGCCCATCACTTTAGATAAATGTGTCATTCAAAATACTTGTGTTAAAAGGTGTCTGCATGTGAGGAAAAACAAACATTTACGAGCACTTTTCATTCGTGAAAACTCAACACACGTTTGGACGCAGGAGCAGATTTAGTTTACATCTACTGACATTTTCAGGAAAGCCAGAGCAGACATAAACTTCGCTTTGCTTGTAGTTTACGAACAAATCTCTTTAGCTCACATTTTAGATAATTTGTCCTTCGTAAAAGTAGTCAGAGGTTTATTTTTATTTTGCTGGTATTCCAGTTTCCTGTTGTTTCTGATGGATCAAGCTGCTCATGTGAGTCAGTGTTACATCACACACCTACTACGTTGTTGTTGTTACACTACAGCGCCCTCTGGGGCTTGCTTATAAAAGGAGGCCATCGTACTCTGTCATCACTCAGACCTCTCCAAAATGATCGTTATATGTCCAGGATAGTATTTATGTTGTTTAGTTTCGTTACATTATTTAGTTTTCTGTTGTTTTTGAGCTCTGCATTTCTTGTGTTGCAGCTGACTTCCCCCTCCCTCTTGTGTTTCCACCTGCTCCCACTTACCTGTGAGGTATTAATAGTCTGTGATGTGAAATATTCACAGTTAGTCTTTTTTCTTGAGATTTTGAGTTCAGTTTTCTTCCTCGTATAGTGATTTTCTGTTCAACTTTTAAGACCTTTTTCTTGTCAACAGAGATTTTCAGCTGAAAATTGTAAATAAAACGTTTTGTTCAGTTGATACTTTGTCTCAGAGTCGTGTGTTTGTGTCCAAAACTGCTTCATTTTGTCAAAAACAGCCACTTTCCTTGAATTGCGGTTCAACACACTCAGAGTTTCTACGTGACCTGCGTTCCGTAACGAACCTCGCATCATAACTTGCTAAACATTCTGCATCCTTTCAGGCTCAACACGTTTTAAACGATCACCGCTGACCTAAACTGGTGGGGCTCCAGCCTCTGTCTGTCTGACCACTCAGGTATCTGTCGTCCTCCATCTGCCCCACTACTCCTCCAGCTCATTAAAACAGAGACTGACCAATATCTGATGACTCTTTGCTTCGCGGCAGCAGTCGATTGTCCAACACACGGCGGTTGGCAAACATTGTGGTGCACGTTCACGTTCCTCATCCATCTCAAAAACTGGATTTGCATTTTGTGGACAGAACTTTCATGTGTGTGTGAGGTGATGTCCTCGATCAGACTGAAACTTGTTGCCTGAGTAACCGCCTGGGTGCACGGCTGTTGCCCAGTGGAATGTTAGAAAAATGACATCTTTTTTCTTTGCATTCACTCTTCAGCAGACCATATAAGCCCTCTAATGTTATTCCATTAAAGTGAACTAAACCAACAGACTGTCACACGGGCTTGCATTATCTGTATGATAATTTAAAACTAGCAGAGCGGCGCAATGTGACAGTTTCAAATCACAGTGGTTTCTTTGGAATACAGAAATGAAAATTAATTTTCAACATTGATTTCTCTGTAAAGGTAAATCTTCTTTTTCCTCTCTCTCTCCTGCGTCCCAGGAGAGAAAGCAAGGAAAGTAGAGCAAACAAAAAAAACTTCTCACTCATCCATAAATCTTATCAAAACCACGGATTATGCCCGAGATAAGACGATCTAATATATTCTTTTTTTTTTCTTTTTTTTATGCTATTGACTAAATCCCTAATGTTTGACTTAGTGGTTGCTTAATCAGAAAAAAAAAAAAAAAACTTAGAGAAAATGATCCGTACTTGCAGCACACCAGGGATGACCTGGGTTGATATTTGATATATTAATGTGGATTTTTTTTTTAAAAAAAAGGGAAAAAAAACAAAAGAAAATAGAATTTTCAAATATAGCTGAGCATTGTTTTCAAAGCTCATGGGCTGTTGTGAGGACAGACCCACTGAAGAGAAAGGGAAAAAAACACAATGTTGTCAGAGGGACAACTCATTTCTTTCCGTTTATGCAGTTTTTCTTATGAAGTAGTCCACATCTGTTGACTTAAATGCATGCAGACACCAAGCAAAGCGGATGCAGGAGAAATCTGACCTGAAACCCTGGTTTTACAGTCCTGATATTTGTTCTGTAAGAATGTAAGAATATCCTGCTTCCTCCAGGTGTGTTTCCACTAGCAATGATAAAACATTCGCAAAATACACTAAATCAGTAAATAAATAGCTAATAAATCTTCATCTTTTCCTTCTTTTCGGCTGTTCCCTTCAGGGTGGCCACAGCAAATCATTAGTCTCCATCTAACCCTCCTCTTCATCCTCTTTTCTCACATCAAATAACTTCATGTCCTCTTTCACTACAGAGAAAAATAAATGATATAGAATACACTTAAGGCAACACTGCGCTCTTTAACATCTCGCTCTGGTTGAGAAGGGCAGTTACCAGTTACCGTTGTCATAAATATAGTTGCTGTGTGATCCTCCCTGGGGTCAACGCAACACACGTGCATTTGCTGAAAAGCCGATGAGAGAAGAACTGGTGACAAACTCTTGGCTCCGCCATGACATTAGTAGGTTATTAAGCCCAGCTTCAGCTTGCAATGACGCCATCTTGAAGCAAAAATGAAAAAGGTCCAGCCTTTGTTATGTCCCGTAGGCTACCTTGCCACTGTAGGGTTCACACTTACAGAGTAGCTTTGTCGCAGAAGCCTTAAAGGGCAAGTTGCAGGTTGGACACCACTATACAGCATAGTGTACATTAATGATAGAACAATTAGATTTTCAGAACCAGGGAAACATATAACTATGTCATAAACGATATTTTGAGACTTCCGCATTTATGAAGCACCGACCGGAAGTGACGACACGGGAGGGAGTGCACGCCTCAGTCAGCATCAATGACTGTATATAATAACGGTCTGACACTGTCCTGCCCTGTGTCAAGAGGCACTTCTTTCCCTCTCGTTTTCCACCTGAAAAATAGAGGAGAGAGAAGATGAAGTGGATGATCCAAAACCTGGATCATCCACTTCATAATCAAAGTCCTCATTCT
>JBAMYA010079541.1:0-23581 GCA_037176975.1 Arrhamphus sclerolepis | reverse complement strand
GGGGTCGATGCCCCTTTTTTTTTTAGTATTTTTGTTTGTCCCAACTTTTTGTTTTTAAAGAAAATTTGACCATTTTTTTTTTGTTGTTTAAAGTTGTTGTTGTTTTTTTTTTTTTTTTTTTTTTTTTTTTTTGCTGTTTTGCCTTTTCTCTTTTATTCTGTAAAGCGCTCTGAGTTACATTTGTTTAAAAGGTGCTGGGTAAATAAAATTGTAGTTGAAGTTGAATTTGTGGTGCATTGTGTAGCCTTGTGCGTTAGAAATGAGCAAAACTCAAAATTTCAGGCTTCCATGGAAGTGTCATCCAATCACACTGGAGCCACACAGCCCCAGTTGCCAGCCAATCAGATCATACATGAGGGTGGGCCAATAGAGAAAGAGCTGTCATCTTTGGAGGTTCCAGTTATACATGGAGTTCATTGTTGTTGTTATTTGGAGGTTTTTGCTTTTATTTGATCACCTTTTTTTTATTCCAGGACAACACTGCTTTGTCAAGAAGTGCTATCGTTGGTCACATGATGGTCTCCGAGACGAAATGAGTTTTAAAAGAGGCTAATCGAGATTGTGTTTATGACTGGTATATATATAGAAGTTCCTGTCACCAAACGCAGTAACCAGACTGGAATAATTTCATTCTCTAATACTTATCTTTACAACATGAAAACGCGTTAAAGTGGAGGAGTAAAACAGGAATACAAAGAAGTAGCTGATGACTGAGCTCCCGCAGGTTGTGGTGTTTTGTAGGTCTCGTACCCAGCATCGGCAGAATTATTCATGAGCTTCCAATGACTTTCATTGTGTCAGCTTTGACTGATGCCATAAATCAGATAATTCACCTTGTGTAGGTATGTGTGGGGCAGTAGCGCCTCTGGGTCTTTACCTCTATTCTGCAGCTGGCAGGTTGTACAGGTCGATGTTATTGATCACAAACAGTTTCTGAAAATACTGTTGTTTGGTGTTGGTATTTAGCTTCTCTTGCCAGAGTCCCTTTGCGTTTTCTCTCTCTCTCTCTCTCTCTCCCTCTCCCTCTCTCTATCTTCATTTCTTCCCACGAATCTGCTCCTAGTTGAAAAAAATCAAAGGCAGCGGGAGGTGATGGCTTCCACGAAAAAATTGGAGAAAAAAAAAGAAAGTTCCGGACCCCAGAAAAGAATCCGGGACAGAAGTGGCAGAGGAAGCTGGTGGAAAAGTGTTGTAAAAGCTGTTCAGTGAATCTGATTTATTTTAATCTTTCTGATGAAAGGACCAAGGTCCGGGGTCAATGGTGTCAGTTCAGAGCCTAATAATGTATTGTGAATCAAAAGTCTGAGAATCAACATCCAAAGTCTGTAACCAAGCAAAAAAAAAATCTGTAACCAAACGTTCAGTCATCTTTCAGCTCCACTTTTCTTTTCTTCTATCGGTTCTAAAGACATCTCTTTTTTCAAACCACCTTTCTCAGTTTCACTTTTTCTTTTTGCAGTTTCAATTCTGAAATTGGTGTCAAATCAGCATCACATCAATCAACAACAGATGAGGCGGGACATATCTGAGATCTGGTATCTCCACTGGCTGCTGAATAAACTGATAATCGCTTAGTGCATCATCTCTTTCAACTTTTATTATATTATCATATTCATATTCTGAAATGTCCCCAGCAGGACTGTGATTAACATGTTTGAAGTCAAGATCATTTCTCCTTCTCTGACTGCAGCTGAGAGGGGTTGTCTGATGAGGACTGGTCCGATTATGAATGCTTTTGGACGGGAAGGACTCACCACAGCCCCTGCTGCTCGTTGAGAAGAGTAACAATATGTGCTTTCACATCAGTCCCCAAAAGTCTCCAATGACATAAGAAAAAGTTGCTACATTTGTAGCTAGCTGTTGTTGGGTTGGGGGCTATGTCCCGCCTCCTCTGCTGTTGAGTGACATGGCACTGATTTGACACTTATTTCAGAATTATAACCATGAAAATAAAAGGCACAACTGAGAAAAACAATTTGAAAATGGAGAAGGTTTTATAACTGACAGATGAAAAGAAAGGTGGAGCTGAGAAAGATGACTGAACTTTTAAAGACTTAGATTTCTTGGTTCCAGGTTCTTGATTTTGATTCTTAATACATTAGGCTATGAACTGATGCCACATGGGGTCATCTTGAAGTATTGATTCAATCGCACACCATCCAACTTGCACTATGTAAATAAATACACCCAAGAACGACAGGTTTGCACAGGTAACGTGCTACCTGTCACCTGTGCAAAGTATTGCTAACCACTACCATCACAGCAAATTTCCATCCAGTCTGGGCACAGGACTGTCAAACTTCTGGCTTTCTTGTGTACTTAGTGGGAAGGTAATTGATTTGTTGCTTGCTTGTATGACACCTGTCTTGACAAGGACCCCAGGGCCCCAATGGAGAGAACAAAAAGGACAAATAAACAAAGGAAAAGTGCTGGCGATCAAACCCAGCGACAACCTGTTGGACACATTGATCCATGACGGCTCCCTGCATATCAGCTGCCAAATGCAGACTTGTTCTTTTGGCAGATATCAATGCATAATGTCACACTGATTCGGCTTGCGTCACCTTTTCGATGATAAGCAGCAGTTCTGATGCATCTGGCTGTGCTGAGAAGTCCATCAAGGTCCCGACATTCCTTTTTATTTGGTATAAAACTTGAATCCCAGTGTGCGAAGAATAAATCCCAGAGCTCAGTGTTTAGCAGTGACAGGTGACCAGGATTCTGCATGATGGCAGACTGACATTTTCCAGAGACAACATGTCATCTGGTGTTAACCTCGTGTCGTGGTGAAGCGCAAGTTATCAGAGTGGAGGTTGCTCTTCATGCTAATTTGTGTAGGTAGAAAAAGGGAAATGTCAGTCGGTTCTCACTGCTGGGTCACCCGGTAACGCAGCTCTAATGCATCTGTGAGACGCTCAGAGGCGGTGAGGCAGCAGCCATCACTGTGAGATAATGTTCACATGTCAGTGACGCGACAACAGTGAAACTGATCTGCTGCTTTAGATAATGACACAAATCCATGTTTTTTTTTTGTTTTTTTTTTTATCTCAGTTGAAAACTGACGTGTAAGAAAAGCAAATGAAAATGTCATAATTGAAGTTAATTTTCCAAAAATAATTCACTTCAGCTTTTACATTCCTTTTACATTCATAGCTTTTACAAACAAGTGTGCAACATGAAGAGACGCTTTTAAGCTAATTTTTCAGACCTTTGACGATCAATCTGATCACGTCACATTTCAGACTTCGATACTGAGTCTGACTACACCTAACCAGTACCTCTTAACCTCATGCACAAGCTCAGGCTCCTTCCCCACCAGAGAGGTGACATTCCTTGTACTAAAAAAAGCCAGAGTCAACAACTGAGGGGCGGCACGCAGAGGCCCCTGCTGTCTGTTACTGTTCATCCCACATTGCACCCGATTCCAGTAGCTTCTCCTGCGGTGGTGGGCCTACAGGGGAGTGGGCCCACGTGTTCAGTTTGGACCCTACCCCAGTCGTGGCTCCAGGGTGGGCCCCCTTTAACAATGACCTAGGTGAGGGACACCGTGCTCCTTGATTTTGTTCCTTTGTTTGAGTTGTGAATCTGGCCTGTCATCCAGGACCAATTTGCCTTCGGATTCCCTACCAGGGGCATTATGCCCCTGAAAACATAGCTCCTGGGATCATTTGGGCACGCAAACCCCTCCGCCACGGTAAGGTGGCAATTCAAAGATGTTGGGAATGAGATTCTGCCTTAGGTGGAGGAGTTTAGGTATCTTGGGGTCTTGTTCAGAAGAGTGAGCAAGAGATTGACAGGCAGATCAGTGCGGTGCTTGCAGTAATGTGGACTGAGATTGTGTATACAAGCGAAATGAGTTTCCTCAGTAGGGTGGCTGGACTCTCCTTTTGAGATAAGGTAAGAAGTTCAGTCATCTGGGAGAGACTTGGTGCCGGCCGTTGCTCCTTCACATCAAGAGGAGCCAGTTGAGGTGGTACGAGCATCTGGTGAGGATGCCCCTTGGAAGCCTCCCTCGAGAGGTGTTCTGGGCATGTCCGAGTGGAAGGAGGCCCCGGGGGAAGAACAGAGCAAGACACTCTGGAGAGATTATGTCTCTCGACTGACCTGGGAGTGCCTCTCCAGAAGAGCCAGAGGAGGTGGCTGGAGGAGGTGGCTAGGGATAGGGGCATCTGGGCTTCCCTGCTCAAGCTGCTGCCCCTGCAACCTGAAACTGGGTAAGTGGAAGCTAATGGATGGATGAATCTTGCTGCATGGACATATGTTTCACTAGAATTGTTATTTCTTGTATTTTATCTGGTGTTTTTTGGAGTTCATGAACAAAAAATAGTAAATTCATAAATCACGATTTATTCATGTGTTTAGTTGAAACTAGATTAAAAACTTAAAAGCTTGTTCTCCGACTTTTATAGCTAGTTTCGACAGTAAGTTTCTAAATTCAGGATTTCCTGGATAAAATAAAATATATATTCTAGAGATTCTCATGAGTATACATACTCATATGTAAGACCAGTTAAATGAAGAATCAGAATCAGAAATTACTTTAGTAATCCCGTGGGGATCTCTGGGAATATAATAAGGATGCAGTCCGTCAGCACATAGTTGAACATCGGGCAGCAGATGCGCTCCTTCACAGTGATGTGCCCTGGTTTACATCACTGATCATTAACGAGAACTGCAACCTCTGCTCCTTTGCGCTTATCGCTCCTCATGTCTCTGTCCACTTGAACCGTGTGGAAGCCCTTAATGATCATGTTGTCATCAGGAATATCCTGGTGCAGCCAAATCTCCATAAAGCACATTAAACTACATTTGCTCTACTCCTTTTGACTCTGGGCCAGTGCTGTCAGTTCATCTATTGTATTCCTGAGGGATCTCACATTTCCCATGATGAGACAGGGGAGACGCAGCTGTCTCAAAGGCAACTCTTTCTCCATAGTTTCTTGTTCGCTCTGCATCCTGTGTGTGCCGTAACTCCATTGGTATATCCACAGGTCTCGGCAAGATGACTTGCATGATGACTTGCCGTCAATCGGCTGATAGACTTTAGGTCAATCGGCTGATCCCTGGTGGAAACAATGCGGGTCATCTTCTGTTGCTCTGCAACACCCAGAAACAATGCCAAAAACAAGTTGCAATACAGTGAGGAAAATCAATAAAAATTTGACCACCAGTAAGCTGCAGTATTTGTTTTAAGTAAAAAAGAAATAATTTAAGCAGTTAAAGAACGAAATTTAAATACAATTAAAAGTTTAAAAAAAAAGTCCAGAGCCTCCGTAACAGGCTGGACACTGGTTGATGCATGCGCACTGAAAAAGTCTCATATTTCCAGATCTAAAATTTCAAATCTTTACAAGAACAGAAGAGTTTGCAGTATGGATAATTCAGTACTCTTGAATGTCACCTGCAGTCATGTTCAGCTCATTTCAGCTTTCAAGGGCATGACAACATGCTGTGTGGACCTCAGCTGTGTGGCACTTTAAATCAAATTGAAAAGATGCCAAAAAAACTTCTTCCTCATCACAGTTTTTTTTTCTCTGGCATGCAGGTTATTTTCCATCTTGTGGGCTTGGCGGCTAATCTCACAGAGCGCCACACTTGTTCTATAATGATTAGACAGAGATGAGATGAGATTTCAAAGTGACAGCCCATTTAATTCAATACTGATGTCAAAAAGTGGAAAAACTGAGTTGGAGAACAGCTGGTATATGACAAAAAAGTGCTGATTTAGTAAATGTTTGCAAATCATTTCACAACCAAAATTTGCAAGTTTTTGTCAAATCTTGCAATTTGACAGCAAAAAATTCTAATTTTAAGTGGAAAAAGTCAGTTTTTTGACATTTGTGATCATAGATAAGAATTCTTGGTTGTTGTTTTTTTGTTTTACAAATATTAAATAATTTGAGAGAATTAAACATATTTACAGGATGGTACAAAAATCTTTTTCATCTGTGGTCCCATATTATATTCATGACAACTGTACGGGGGTGAATATTTTTATACTATATCCGATAAATTCACATTAAACAATAAAGCTGACCAATGAGATGCCTGGGCGTCATTTGATGTGCTTGATTGACAGCTAGCTACTGGCTTTGACAGCTTTATCCCACTTCTTTATAAGATGGGGCCACTAATTTGGAGGAAAAAAAATGGTCTTCAGAGGCTGTCTGTACAAATCTAGGGGTCACATGACCAGATAGTTGGTCCATCGTTATTTACAGTCAATGGTCACGACCAACAGTTGGTAAGTAAGTAAGTAAATTTTATTTATAAAGCACTTTTCATAGATAAAAAAAATAGGTGACGGTAAGAACGCTCCAGCACCTGCAACAAAATTCCCAACTTTAAAAACAAGTATTTTGATGGTTTTGTCTCAAATTTCCAGACAAAAGGAGGGAGAGGGGGCAGCGGCTGAGGTGCAAAAAAACAATCTTATCAGTGTTGTTCCAAGTGTGTTGTTTTGGATAGGCGGTGAGGGCAACTAAAGAGAGAACTAACTTACTGAAAAGTTTCCGTCTGTTGAAACAGAGTTTTCCAGTCATTGCATAGCTCTTCTGTCTGCTGTCTGAGATATTTGCCTCAATTTCACGGTGAGGTATTTGTTTTGATTGCACCTTTGAACTCAAAATGAGGCTGTTGCATCTCAGTATGAATCTCATCTCCAGAATTTGCCTCCGCTCCTCTGCTCTTTACACTCTCTGGTCCAGGTTTGTGTGGTTCAAGGGTTTTGGTTCTTAATGAGCCACACAGGCCCCTTCAGCCCCTCCCTCGTTTCCAGTTATTGCTGTTCTCCAGCCTTCTCTTTGTTTACCCATCTTTATTGCTGCTTATGTGCCAGGGGACCTTAGGCCAGGCTGAGACAGGGGTCGGGTAAATCCAGCACTTAGGCTAAAGATGAAGTATCGACTGGCTGTGAGTGGAAGTAGAGGAAGAAGAGCAGCTCTATTCTGTCTGTCAGGTAAACTGCAGACGCAGACCCGCTTTAATTCCCATTCCTCAGCGGGTGTCCATCTTTGCTCCTCGCTTATTCTAATAGTAAACCAACACTCCACATGCTCCAGCCCCATCTGCAGACTGGAAAATACATGGTTCTGCCATGTTGGATTAGCACACCACTGTGCTGCCGCGTTTCTTGAAACACACTGTCATCTGCTCATTACCTGCACAAGAATGCAATTTGCTTTAAAGCGGCTGAACAGTGGGACTGAATCCTTCCTCTTATTAGATATTGAGTGGATTCTTGGAATCTCCGTTTGTTTTATGCATTTTTTTAATGCAGTTGGTCAGAAGAAATGGATCCTGCAGTCATGTCAGTTTGGTTTTCATGTTGGTTGTGTTTTTGTTTTATTTATTTATTTATTTTTATGTGCTGAGAGCATTTGTTGTGATGTTCTGAAAATAAAGAAGTTTAGGTGCTGATTAAAGTCACAAGATTCACGTCTTCTGGGCTCAACAGTTTCCACACTGGACTCTGATTGGTGGAGTTTCTTTCATTTGACATTTACAAGCTGTCGTGATGATAATGTGTTTATGTTATATTCATTGATCAAAAGATAGAGTCCAACTGATTGATTATAGCTGCTCATCAGAATCAATGAAACCAAATGAATGACTTAAGAAGACATGTTTTAGGATGTGGAAGCTCATTATTGACCTAAAGATTGTTTAATGTCAACATGCCTGGTTGAGTGTACAACCTACATGTTGGGATGGGATGTTGAATTGGGGGAAATATAGAAACATTCTGCTTCATTTATGTTTCAAATTTTCTTAGAGATGCAATTTAATTCAGATGCTGATGGAATTCATGTTTGCAAAGCCGTGGTGAATGTATTTCCTGATGGCCCTCAGTGCATTACCTGAAGATGGAACATAAACTGTTTCTCAGAAGTAACTTAACTTAGACTTTTAGTGTGTAAGGAAGAAGAGAAGTAGAGATGAAGAAGAGATGACCACAGCGTTTTCGTTGGCATCGTCCTCTCCTGCAGCTAACCAGATTAGCTGCTGCAGCAGTGTGTGAGCCCCAGTCGCCTTCCTCCTCCAAACTCCGGTCCAGTTGCAGGACTTTGTTGCTCTGCCAGGTGGTATAAATAGCTTGGACAGAAGTAGGGTGAGGCAGTTAGAGGACAGCCAGGCCTGGACCGCAAAGACGGAGGAGGAGACGTAGGAAGATGCCTCAGGAGAAGCAGAATTCAGATAAAGATGACTTCTGATGAAAATGATCACGTACTGTATAGATTGTGATTATGATGGGAAAGATTATCGAGTGCACGACATCAGAGGAGCAGTTCCAGAGGATAATAGAATGAGGCAGATGAGGAGCAAATTGCTGCTAAAGCAGTTTAAGAGTAATTTTGATCAACAGGGGTTACTTCTGTGCAGTGAAACTTTCATGGACATCAGAGGTGACTAAAGTCGTCTTAGTTGGGTTACAGAATGATTTGCTTTTTCTCCAACTGAGATCAAGCATCTAAAATGTAGAAAAAAGCAATGCAGTAAAATCCAGAAACGTCTTTTTTATGTGCAACAATGATCTACATGTATATATGCAGTCCAGAAGTATTTGGACAATGACAGTTTCTATGATTTTTCTTTTACACACAATGGATTTGAAAATAAAGAAATTACAATGTGATCAAAGCGTGGAATTTCAGAATTTCATTCCTGGATTTGTTTCACTGGAATATGGCCTTTACCATTTAAGCAAAGTACCTGAATTTCCACACAAGGCCATATATTAACTGACATCAGTTAAGAGACACCTTCATGAATGTAAATACAGAGTTTACAACAAGGTGGAAAGCCACTGGGAACAGTAAAGAACTGGAAAAACAGATTACATATTGCCATAAATCCTTAAAAAAACAAACAAAAAAAAAGAACAATTCTCTGATACTATGGACAAATGAAACAAAAGAGGGAAAAATTATATCAGAATAATAGAAGGAAAAGAACTGATTCACTCACAGTCACACCAGTAAACTAGGTACTTTTTTGGTAAAATTCTCAGTTTTGAATCAAAATATGGCCTTCACTTCAATCGTGTAGATCTGAATAGTTGTCATTTTTTTAGGGATCGGGGATACGGATGCACACAATTTCCCAAAGAATGGACTTTGACAACCTTCAGTGTCCCCTTTCTATATGACACCTGTTTGGTGGAATGTAACAGGAGACCTCTGGCCAACATCAAGATAAGAACATTGCTTCTTTCCCATTACTTGGATGAAGACATACTGACATACATGCATACATTTTATTTATATAGTGCTTTATTAGAACACGCAAAGATGCTTCAGTGTGGGAAGCGGCAGTGTCCTCTGACTCTGACCTCCCTCATTATCTATACCCACACATCCCTGTGCAGGGTTACTGGATCTGCTGGAGCCTATCCTAGCTCAAAGCTTCTCATGCCACGTAACGTTACTTTGTCGAACACCAGCGTTTGTTTAGAGATCAGTATCCAACGTTATACTATGCTGTCTAGCCTGACATTAAGTAACTTGCTGAAGTAAGTAAATAAGAAGTTGCTCTTGTTTGCATCAGTAAATTGTGTGTTAAAGTTAGCCCATGTCACCCAGTTCAATGGAAATGGTGTTCAGAAACACCAGTAAACATTTGAAAGAGTGGGTTAGGGTTTTCAGGCATGCACAATCCAAAACATATTACAGCATGTGTCAAACACGTTGAAGGCACTGTTATGGTATGGGCATGTGGGCATCTGGAGTGCCATAGAAGATGAATTCTGAGAATTCATCTCAAAATTCAGACCAGAGCGATACTCTGGTCACATTCAGAGATGCATGGATAGGTGGATAATGATCCTAGACATCCTGAGAAGGAAACTCAGAAGTTGAATATTCTTCAATGGTGAAGTCATTGATTTGATCTTGACCCAACAAAGCGTGTTTTTCAGTAACTGGAAGTAAAAGTGACGCTCAAGGGGTTGCAAACAGGCAGTAACTGAAGGTGGCTGCGGTAAAGGTCTGGGGAAGCATCCCCAGGAAGAAAACCGAAGATCAGGTGACATTCATGAACTCCAGAAAGTCACTGACTGCAGAAAATTTTCATCTGAATATTAAGTGTTATGGTTATATTTACAGTTATGTCACTTTGTCCAAACACTTCTGAGTACCAGAGAACAGGGTAACTATCTTTGTGCCGGGTTCACACTGGACCATTTCAGATGAAAGATGGTCAGTCGTAGGAAAAACGGTCCATTGTAGCTCAAAAACAGTGGTGGTATATCGCACGATGAAATGGGAGCAAAAATGAACAGAACTGATTTCGAGCCATGACTTAAATTAATCTTATAAGACTTTAAAAATTGTATTCATGATCATATTTTTGTGAAACCTCTTAAAGCTGAGGTGGTGGTGTATGAAGGTAAAATAGTCTGTCACAGATTTCTCTTAAATTCTTATTATCTAAGTGAACATGAACGTTGAGACTGTGGTGCAGTGGGGAGAAAAGAGGTGCAGGAGTCTGAGAAAACAAGAAGAAAATGCATCATCGCTAAGGGACCTTAATGAAGGATAAAATTACCCTTCCTTGTAAATCTTTGAGGGTCAAAGAGAAAAACCTCTAAATGAGCGCTCTCCTCCCTGGAGGTTGGAGTCATGAAGATGCTTGTCAGTGAAAGTCAATGGGTTCAGATGAGGAAAGAACAAGGAGGAGAAAACCCCCTTACTGCCATCCCACTAATGTGTTTAATTGTTTTTCATCTTCTGCTTGAATTGATCACTTGTGAGGTGGATTGATCTCTTATTGAAACCTGACGGATGCAGAAAAAGTTCAACAGCATTTCTGCCTCTGATGAGCAGCAATGAACAGAAGTTATGTACGTGACCTACGACATTGTAACTGTTTATGAATGAACAAATGACGGAATGAATGTTTTATTTCAAATAGGTATTAATAATAATAATAATAATAACACTAATAACCAACACTTTTACTTGTCCTCTGAAATCTAAATCCCAAAGAATATAATATATAAAACATTTCTGAACCTTGGTTGGCATTAGTTTTTTTTAAAAAAGAAATATATATATTAACTGAACCCTTTGAAAGTGAACCATATCAGTTGGTTAATTTTTATTTATTTATTTTTTTTATAATGAATTTGACTTTGTGTGATCTTTCGGACAAGTATTATATTATGTACATGCTGGACATGAGATTTGCATCAGTTGTATAATCTGTCACACCAAGAAACATATTTCTCTTTCATTGAAGACACCATCTGCATGCATCTACACGACTGCTTCTTTTAACAAATGACAAATAATTTTGTTTTATTTACATTTGTTAACTTTCTTTTTTGGTTAAACTGTTGTTTAAACACATTTCTGACGTAACCATCCCATGTAGCTCCCTAAAATTCCCCCCAGAAAAAACAAAACAAAAACAAAACAAAACTAGACACTAGAAAATGTGTAGAATCGCTTATCCTGCCTTTAAAAGTTGTTCTGCTTTTGAGGAAACCAAGTGATGAAGTTTCAGGTGTTATTTTGTCCCAATCATTTTTTTTGTTTGTTGTTTACCAGCTTTTTCTGATTTGAGGTTGTGTACAGTGCTTGCAGATGAAATATTGATTGGTCAGCTTCATTTAAAGAAGATCAATTAAGTCTAATTTTTCAGGGATCCTCCGAGGGAGGTGCTCTCTTCTGTTTTTCTTCTGTCAGTAATTGACTCTGTAATCCCGCATTACATGATTTTTTGTTCTCGCATGACCTTTACAACTTCAGGTGGAGGTTTTTTGGGCTCCTTGTTGCCATAAATCCAAGCTGATTATGATGCACAAGAATCCAGTCAAGCAGACGTGAAGCTACAACTGCTTTGGTAAAAAAAAAAATTATGGTGATAATTAAAACAAAACAAAACAAAAAATCAGCAAAATTATCAAGCTACAGGTGACCAGGAGCGCCATATGAAAGCTATAATAAAGCTTTCATGGTCATCTGCAAAAGTTATTATTCCCCTGTCAGTTCTTTAACTGTGACAATATTGATTTTTTTTTTAAACCTCATGTTGGCAATCCTAAGTACCCCCTTAAAATTTCCATAGGATATGAGGGTAATCAGCCCTCGATGAAACGATCAGCAGCAGCAGTGCAGACCTCTAAAAAAAAAAAAAAAGTAGAGCTTTAAGGTGTGTGTTAACACAATACCAAGGGGGAAAAACATCATCAATAGACTCTAGAGGGTGTTGTTCTTGCACATCAATATGTAGTTATAAAACAATTTCCAAACTGAGAAGTTTGGAAACTGAGAAGTTTGGAAATTGGGATCACAAAGCCTCCAGACTTTGCTGGGTAATAAAAAAACTAGAATAAGACTAAAGAAGTTCATATTTTCCCAACATAAAAAAATAAATAAATAAAAAAATAAGTACAAAAGGAGGATGCCTGATTGCAACAGCTCTGCTGAGGCTGGACGGAGGTCATGTCCGCCAGCTGCAGGAAAATGGCCCTGAACACCCGGTGGTGTATGGACGACTATCTGCTTTCTCTCCATGGACGTCTGGGAGAATTCAGGTGTTTAAAAAAATTGACCAACACTTCTGTGACATCACTCGGTCTTCTGTCTCTTTCACTCGCTCTTATGTGACAAACTTAGCACAGGTCTCCATTTGTTGTCATGGAAACAGACAATGCAGAGCACATCACATGAATATGCCTTTTTTTCTTGTAACCCATGAGCAGCTTTGTAGATGATGAAGAGTACTTTATCTGTTTGAGTCTTTTGTAGTGGCTGAACTTCGATGACAAAAAAACCCCTAAAGAAACAACAGCCCTTCTTCTACATTATGACTGTGTCCAGTGTGCAGCTTTTGTCATGCCTGGACGCCATCTTTGAGCACCACGAAGAAAGAGAAGCTCATTTCTGTTACTTCTCAGCGCTGGATCCATGCAGGTGGAAAGGACTCGCTGCTTGCTCCTCTTTGCTGCCCTACACACTCTTCACTCATGCTGGCACACATGCAGAGAAAGCTTGTCAAGGTGTGCAACAACAAGCGTGCAACTTCCACTTATCTGCCGGATCTTTCTTGTTTGTCCCTTGTTTCTCTGCTGGGAACCTCTCTTTTCTCTTCATCAGCCAGAGCCACTCTGCAGCTCAGCCGTGCACAGTCCATGCAGATCTGCTGCAGTACAACTCTGCTTTTGACTGATGTTTGTAAGTTTTTTTCTTCACTGACTCTCAGCATCCACAGGTCCTGACCTGAATTATTCCTCATTAAATGTTTTCTTAGTTTGCATTTTTGCATATTTTCCCCCTCCAGTGAACAAATGAGGAATAAATTAGGTGGATTCATGGATCAATAAGATCAGAAACACAGATCACAGCTCTTTTAGTTTTTTGCACGTTGTCAAAAGTCAGTCGCAGTACTGTGTGCAGAATCCAAGTCCACGGTAGTACAGATTGGAAAAAACAAACTGGAAAAAAGTCAACTTGCCTTCTGTTCAAGCATTTTAAGATAACTCATAGACTGTAGAGGAACTAGACACACCCTCTATGATTTCACCCATAGTTGTACGAGGAGGACTGAGAAGCTGGCTGGAACATGACAACCTGATGTCAATCACAGTTTAAGCTGATGTATACTTCTGCATCAAAGCAACACATAGTAGGTGTGAACCTTCTTCTCTCAGCTACCCGGGACCCTGACGTGCACCTCTCTCCAAAAGTAACTGCAAGTCAACCGCAAGAAAAGCGATTGGCCCGCTTTGTAGATTTGTTCTTTTTCATCTTTGTATTTACTGCTGTTACTACTACTTCATCATCTTCGAGTAGGTAGAATAATAGTTTTTTGCAATGTGAAAACAACTGATGCAGCGAAACGATGATTAGCAAAAACTCACATAAAAATACTTGGTTTGCTCTGTTGCTATGTCTGAGCTACATAAGGCAAAGCAAGGCAAGTTTATTTGTATAGCACATTTCATACACAAAGGCAACTCAAAGTGCTTTACAAGGCATTTAAATGAAATAAAAGGAGAAAAAAAAATATAATAAAATAAACTAATGAAATGAAAATAATTTAAATGTATAATTGGACAGAAGAGGATTAAAGACAAAAAACTGTAATAACAATGCAGTAAAATCCGACTAAAGAAAAGCACAGGAAAACAGCAGAGTTTTCAGTTTAAATGTGTCTAGAGTTGGAGAACATTTGATATCAAGAGGAAGTTTATTTCATCTACGTACAACATAGTAGTCAAATGTTTGGTCCTAACTGGAGCTTCTACCAGCTGACTGCTACCTAAAGATCTCAGAGCTCTGCTTGGTTTATATTTGCCGAGAAGATCAGTGATGTATTCTGGCCCCTGATTATTCAATGATTTGAAAACTAACAGCAACACAACATAAAGGAGGTAAAGAAAAAGATTCCTGAACTACAGCGCTGCAGAGAATAACGCTGTACTGCCTTCTAGTAGGTGGTGGTAGAATTGCAGAAGGATGCAAATAAAAACACAGTATAAACTTCAGACAACTTGGGGCTTGTGTGTAGCATACGTAGCTGCTAGAAGAATAAATCAGGCCTTAGTTTATGCTTACTTATGATGCTTATTAATATTACATTCAGTAGTGGGTTGCATTTTTATTTTTAAAGTGCCAGATTGCAGTTTTGATTAATCACATTTTTATCAATAGCAATCACACAACTGTGCTCTTATCCAAACTGCCATCTGTAAATTAAAACAAAACACAAACAGCAACTTACTTCACATCAATTCTGTGGAGTAATTCATTCATTCATTCAACAAACTAATGTAAACTCAATTATGTGCCAAATGAGTACTGCCAGACCAGAAAAAAGACTAGCGGAGCTCTGATGGGACCCACCAGTTGGTTAGTGAATCTTTGCCATGATAGACAGTCGGGCAGACATCTCACCATGATCCCATGACTCGCAGGATGATTGAGGTTCGGTTCCAGCACACTTCTGCTTAAAAGGTTCCTGAAATGATCCACCGTGGCTCTTTCAGTTTGCCCACACTGGAGTAGAACCTCACGTTTCAAATGACGCTTTATTGGCAACATCAGAACTGATTGCTACATTTAGCTTACGCTCAGTTCTTAGGCCCGTCCAGACCAGCCCGCAACCATTCACGGTGGTCTGTTAGTGCACAACAAAACATAGTCCCCTAAGAAACAAATGACTGCACTGTGTTAGCTCAGAAGTCAACATATTGCTAAGTGCGAAATAGCTGCCAACCAAGAGACCATGCCTCTATAAATAAATTTATAGCTTTTAAATCTGTGGAACTAAAAAAAAAATCAACTCTCTTACTGTCATGGATATAAAGACCAAAAAAATGGAGGTCAATGGAGATTAACCAACTTTTGGAGCCAGCGCCTCAAGGCCAGTAAAGGAACTGCAATTAATATTACATCCTCATTGAGTTCAACTCAGAATACCAGATCTGAAAGGAGTCTTTGTTGGGGTCTGTTAAAGACCCTCTTCCTGGAAGCTCAGAATGCTCTGTTTGGCTGCTAACCAAGAACTATACAAATATGTTGCACAACAACATTGTTGTTGACGACAGCAACACAAATGTAGCAGTTTGGGGAGCTGAGCAGCATCATGATCTGGATGCAGATCAATGTTACCACTGAGTTACTGGGAAAAAAAAAAAATCCATCCAGCATAGTATGATGTCTTCTATCAGTCCTTGAGTATTGAAAGGTTCTGCGTTTGACCTTTGAAATGAAATATATAAAAAAAACAAAAAAACAATATCCTTGAGACAATTCAGTTATAAACATTAGGGGTCATTCTTGGAGTCTGAAATAATGGTGCAGCACAAAAATATTACTTGCGGACCACTTTCTATAGCTACTATAGCCTTTCAAAAGTTCTCATATGCCATCTGGCAACCTTCAGCACAGAATGAAGGCTGCTCTTACAAAATCAGTTCTCAGACTTTACTCTCAGAAATTACATGTTACAAACTGTGTATATTTATTGATGTGCAAAAGAGGCCATGTGCTTATGTTCAAGGAAGACCCTGAATGTTTGAAATGTTTTGTATTTAAGAAGCATCTAATTACAATTATGTAAAGAAAGAAAAGCTTGATAGATGAAATCATTTTTGCAGATATTTCTGTTCTTCCTGGACACTGGATTGGGAAAACACTTGCAGCAGATAAGTTGTAAGAGGAAGTATGCAGCAGGTATACAAGGTTAAATTCTCTGTATGAAGACAAGGCAAGACAACCTCTTTGATTCGGAAGAATAAGAGAAAGGCAGGGCCGAACGGCACAAGACGTGTTTCCTGAAGAGATGAGTTTTCAAATCCCCACAGACTTGAGGGCAGTGACTGTGCAGTCCTGAATGGGATGGGAAGGTCGTCCCTCCAATGGGAGATGAGAGGGAGCAAAGTCATGACCAAGTGGAAGCAATTGACTCCAGGAACAGAGGAACTAAACCCCCGGTAGGAGCTGATAGGCTGCTTTACACTGAAAAGGAGACAAAACCCCCTGAGGAAAGTGTGCAGTGTGGCCTTTCACAAAGATTACCTCTATTAGAATTAGACACCAGGGCTCAGTCTCGGTGGTTATTTAGTGTTTTTATCTGAGAGGACTTCAAGGACTCCAGCAGGAGAGTTGCTGGTCTGTCTAAGCCCCAAAGGACTTTACACTGCAGTCAAGTCAAAACAGAAAAAGTTGAGTCAGTGCAGCACCAAGGAAAGGGAGCCTTTTGGAATGAATATTTATGGTGTATTCACCACATATTTGATTTATCACCTAATTATGGCACTACGTTTTATTAGGCATATGATCTATGTCAGCTGGGTCTATGTATAACTGACCAGGTCAAGTGCAACATGCATGCTCACTGATCTGTGGATCTGTGTTTAATAGATGGATAAGCAGAAATGAGAACAGCATGTCGGTCTCCTTCATCAATATATTACAATATTAAACCATTGTCTTCTCTTTAGATAAGCACTAGTTTATTTGAAGAAAAAATAATAATAATAACCACTAGGGGCTGGCTCCATTAGTGTGTAAATCTTCACTAACCCCCATATAAAAATGTCCAACTTCACATCAGAAAAAACATATTTTGCAGCTTGGTGTAATATGGTATCTCCAGTTAGATTTCACATCTGTGACAACTGCATGTAGAATTAATTTTTATGTACCTCATTTGGTAAAAGTATATATAAATCAGCAAGTTTATGCATATAAATAGAAATTATTTTTTCATAGTCTGTGTTTTCAAACAGCTAGCTGTAACATTAGCTACTTTAGCTGTATCTATAGCTGTACTGAGAAGCCACTGCGGCTGGTTCTGGGTTGGCCTGGAAAAGTTTTGGGACCAAGCTTAGCAGTGCAGCCTGAACCCTCTGTTGGACACTGCTGGCCAGGGGTAAACCAGAAGACCTCAGCTGAATATCCTGGAGCAGCCATGTCATCCAGATGAACAGCCTTGGAACAGGACCACTAGAAAACATTGCTCATTCATATACACTGCTAATCATCACCTACACCACTACCCACTGCTAAGTCGCCTCAACTACCCATTGCAAGATTACCTAAGTCTCTACCCATTGCTAGGATGCCTAGACACTACCTGTTGGTTGCGAGATTACCTAAACCACTACCCAACCACTATGTGTCTTGACTCGAATAGGGTCTAGGCAATTTAACAATAGTGACATAGGTAATTTTCCAAAAGGTAGTGTTTAGACATCCTAGGAATAGATAAAAACTACCTGTTACTAAGGTGCCAATACCTTACCTGTTGCTAGCTCAATTAGATGGTACATGTTGCTCTGTCACCTCGGTTGTTAGGCTTGATTAAGCCCCCGGGTCACATGCAACTGGCCTGCCTAGTGATCACGCTAAGTGTCACCGGACAGGGACACGGCCATGGAGCAGAAGCACAGTGTCACTCAGTGCAAATTGCAGCCATTGAAGTCAAGTGAGAGTAGTCACACCAGCAGCACTCTGCAGTGGCCCAGAAATGACCGTCGGTGCTGCTACACCAAATATACACAGTGGACATGTCAATTTACAAACAGCACAACAAGTTCATAGGAAGTCAAACATATGAAGAACATAGAGAATCTGGTGGGTGAAATTTCAGGATAAAACAGCACAAGCGGCCTCTGTCTTGTACATCGACATTACATTAACCTGTGGAGACCTGAGTATACATAATTCAGGTGGTTTTAGAAGAGATTAGAACCACTTATGAGGAAAAGGTCAGTTTATAAGTCTAAAAGCACTTTTTATTTGACACCACTTTATCCTTTTAAATGTGTAACTCTTGAACAGAATAAGACATAAGTAAATATTTAAACAAGCAGATTCCTACACAACTGTCATTTCATCTCAAAGTCTTCAGGTAAACTTGTAATTCCTCTGACATCCAGCCTAGCAGGTGGCACTAGCTAGTTCTTTGCTCTAAATTGCAGCCTGCAGTCTTCTGTTGACCCTGGCAGAGTGTTGGCAACCACAGTTCCCACGGATCTCTGCTAGTCCTTTAAGATGTTGTTTTGGTACCATCATCTGAAATGAGTATGGATGGACAGAGCTGATCAAAAGGAATGATGTTGGTTTGCATCATAGCTGAGCCAAGCTAAAATAACTAACTTGTGATAATTAAGCTAAGGGAAGTGTGTTCCAGGCATACTTGTTCCACCCATTTATCTTTTTTTGGATCAACTGTCATTGGGAAGCTGAGTTTCTGCCAAGTTGGCAGCCAAAAAGACGCTTCAAAAGCACTCCTGAGAAACCTCTGGCTGACGTCATAGAGAGCCTGTCCAGTTCTTTTTAAAACAGTCTACAATATTAGACAAATAGGATATGGCTAATTGGATAATACACAATGTTCACAATATCTTGTGAAACTAACTTCTCAGTAGAAATAAACATATTTACAGTATAATATCGTCTCCCCAGCTAGATTTCATATTTGTGACAACTGCATGGGGAGTGAATTTTTATGAACCTCATCTGGTGAAATGATAAAAAGCAAGTCTGTGGTTTCAAATAGCTAGTTGTAACTTTAGCTACTTGACTTAAGAGCTGTGAACAGACCTACTGTAACTCTACTTAACTGTACTAATGGACCGCTGTCACCGGTTGTGTTCTGTATTGAACACAAGCATCAAAAATTCACAGTGCTGGAGGAAAAATCATGGAACCTTTTTTCAAAGCTGGTCAACCTGCCTTCAGTAGCACTGACTTCAAGCAAGCACATTCACTAGCCCTCAATCAAAGCTGCACAGCATTCTGAGTATTTTTTTTTTTGGTTTTTTTTTTTAACCTTTCTTTAATAACCTAATGGATCTTTGCTATCCCTGAGGGGCAATTGTGTTGCACAGCAAGCACATACAGACCACATAAAAACCATAGTAAGTTAAAACTATAATTCCAAAACTCTGCCTTTGAGCAGGAACAAATGATTTTTTTAAGCCTATTTGTTCTGTATTTTGGCACACAGTGTCTGTGACCAGATGACAGTGACATAAAATCATTAGAGGTGGCTGGGACCAGCCAAGATGGACTGATCTATCTTTTAAAGCCCCCAACCTTGTACAGTTTGGTTCATACCTGCCCACACACCTTCAAAAAACCCATCAGTTTGTTCTCACTCTTGAGGGTGAGTGAGAGATTCAATAAAACAAGAGTAAAAATATCCTCATAAAAGTGCTGCCAGTGTTCAAATAAACATGCATATGCTGATTGGCTTTCTTACATTTGTCTAATAAATGTGCCCCTGTGTTTGAGAGGTGTGTGTGATGGTGAGAGAAAACTGCTTTGTGTTCTAAAAGTCTCTTGAGTGGTTCCTGGACTATAAAGGTGCTATGTAAGCATGATGATGATGTTACACCATCAACATGTGGATCAAAGCTTTAATCATCAGTTATAGGGACAAAATGTTTTTAGACAGAGCAGCAGGAAGATTTAGTAGTTTAGTTAAGGAGATTTAATGGATTTCAGGAAGAGTCTTCCTGAAATCCATTAAATCTCCTTAGTTCTTCCAGAACTGCTTCAGCATGGGCACATTTGTAGGACATCTCTCTTGAGGTCATTCAACAGCAACACTGCAGAGTTTAAGGGTTTGGTGGGACTACGCAAAAAAGGAGGATTTTCTTTTTATGAAGTCCATGCTTAATGCTGGTTTACAGTATAAAGCTGGCCATCTCAGATGAAAGATGGGCAGTTGTGGGAAAAAATTGTCCATCTTAGCTCAAAAATGGTGGTGGTAGATCTCATAATGTGACAGGAGCAAGGATGAACAATAGAACCGTCTTGGGACCGAAGACGGGCTGCAACAGATATCAGCAGTGTCGGAAATCTGGAGGAATCGTCTGATTGTGATGGCCTGTTGCTGGGTGATTCTCTGAATTTGGTGTACTTTGGGCTCTCATGTTACTGAAAATGATACCACAAAAAATTGTGTTTCTGAAGATTGCATATATTGAAGGACTATTTGAACCTCTGAGAAAATATGTTTTCCCACCGTAGGCATGAAATCCCAAACATTATTAGGAATTTCTTTTTCACTTTGGTTGTTTTAAATTCAACCCCGTAATGGGACAATTTGATTCCTCTATGATTATAATTCTAAAACACTCAAACTAATTCTTCCAGTTCCGTAGTAATCTGTGGAGCCCGGAAAGGGCCAGGGGGAAAAAAAAAAAGACGGTGGAAATCTGTGCTCATGTATTTCTAAACTGAGAGCATGGATTTCTAATCTGTGCTCACGGATTTCTAATCTGAGAGCACGGATTTCCAAACTGTGATCTCTGTTTTGCAATCCATGCGCACAGATTGCTGGATGAGGTGGACCTCAAGTCCCACTGGACATTCGCCAAAGGAGAAGGCAGCTTTTAAGATTTTAAGCTATGATCTTAATCTGTAGGAGAAGTTGATAATTTTCTTATTTTGATTTGTTTAACCTTTCCATAACTATTCAGTCACTTCAATCTGAGGTTTTGGAAGCATGGCCTGCACCTGCTAGGTAAGTTCAGTGGATCCATTGTCTTCTTTAAACTTTACGCAGGGCCATGTTTTAATCAGACTACACTGCTTGCAGTTTGACTGTATAAATAGTCTATATAACAACAGCAAACATACCTCAAACATCCATTATAATAATAATAATAATATATAATAATAATGATGATAATGATAATAATAATAATGGCCATGCGTCCAAACTTATCACTAGACATATCACTAGCCATGTAGTACAACCCCCCTTTACAGTGTGAGTGGGAAAAGACTTGATTGATGTCACTTCCTGGGTGCTGATGAAGTTGGACTGAACCATTATGTTTAAAAAGGGGGGATTTGGTCTGCTGTTACGGGGTTGAAAGAAACCGGGGGACACGATTAATAGTGGTATTTTATAAATAATTCATGGATTTTTCTCATATTTGTTTTATTCATGTTCAAGTATATATGCAAATATTTATATTAGGAGAAATAACTTGCTACTATTTTTATTTGTTTTTTATTTAGTGAAAAAGTAATGTTGGTCAGTGGGGACATGCTCATTTGGCTGACCTCTACGCCTCAGCAACCCATGAAAAATTTTCAAAACATAATTTTTAAAATATATTTGTGTGTTATATTGCAAAGACACATGGCTATTTCCATTTCTTGTTTTTAAACAAATGTTGTGGTTTACTTTATATGAAAATCTTTGAGGTAAACCTGTGAGACACAAAGTGCACCGAATTCAGAGAATCACCCTGCTGCCTCCACGATCTCTGTCAGCTAACCAATCAGTAGAAACACACTATGAAATAACGTAAATATCAACGCATCTACACAGCACAAAAGAATAGCAACAACAGCGAGAAATGAGAAGAAAAATGTGCAACTTAAATAAGGAAGAAAGAAACTTCTTTTCCTTGATTTTACTTTCTTTTCAAAGTACACAAACACCACTATGACAACATTAACTTCAGTCATCAGCACATTAGTACATTAACAGCAACCTGCTAATGATGTTCTGATTCTGTAGAGTCTGACTCTACACTTGGTTTTTCTTCTACCATAACCATGATCCGGCACATATTCAATCGTGTAGTGTAAATTATCTGCCGCCTTCACATTGTCTAATGTTTACTCTTATAACACTAAAAATCAGACTGTGGGAATCTGGCAAAAAAAGATCATTATCCTGCACCTTAACTAAGCTTCAGCCTGGTTCTGCCCCGGGACCTCATCCTGGATGGACATACCCAAAACATCTCCTCTGGGAGGTGTCCTGGGGGCATCCTCACCAGATGCCCGAACCACCTCAACTGGCTAGTGTCAATGTGGAAGAGCAGTGACTCTACTCTGAGTCTCTCGTGCATGACTGAACTTCTCACCCTATCTCTAAGGGAGACTCCAGCCATCCTACAGAGGAAGGTCATTTCGGCTGCTTCTCCACAATTTCACTTTTTTGGTCACTATCCTCAGCTCATGACCATAAGTGAGGGTAGAAACAAAGATCGACCAGTGAACAGAGAGCCTTGCCTTTTGACTCAGCTCTCTCTTCACCACAACAGACTGGTAGCGAGTTTGCATTACTGCTGAGGATGCATCAATCGGCCTGTCAATCTCCCGATCCATTCTTCCCTCGATCATTAACAAGACCTCAAGATACTTAAACTCCTCCACTTGAGGCAGAGCCTCATCCCAACCCGGAGGGGGCATTCTACCCTTTTCGGTGTACCCTGGGCAAGGGCCACCATGCTCCTTGCTCTACTCTTTCAATAGGTGTCCACTTGAATCTCTTAGTCTGGACAGTCCCTTCCAGGGTCATTTTGACCCAGACAGCATAGCTCCTGTGATCATTAGGGCACACAAAGCCCACAACCACGGTGCTGCTGGAAACTTAATTTCCCCAAAGGAACCTCCCAAAGGGATCAGTAAAGTTCTGTCTAATCTAATCTAATCTCATCTAATCTAATCTCTATCTAATCATGATAATGTGGCGATTCAAGGAGCTCAATTCAAATTCAAAACTACTTATAATCCCTGAGGGAAAGTTCAATAAATGTTGAGAGGAAGTCCTCCTCCCATACCAACCCCATAATAGAGGAGTCTGATAGCTAAAGGCTCTGTCACCCTTTCTAGACCTACACACTCTTGGAACAGCAAGTAAACCTGCATTCAGAAGGTGGAGTGTTCTACTAGGACAGTATGGAACCATCAGGTTTTTTTTTCCTTTTTAGGTATATTTGAGCTTTATCATTCAAGACTTTCTTTATGAGAAGTAATATTTTAAATTAAATTCTACATTTAACAGGGAGCCAATGTAAATGAAACTTGAACTGGTGAGACGTGATCTCTATACCATTTGTTGACAGCTTGTCTAAATGAATACTGATTCCAACCAAATATAGATCAACCACTGTTGATTGTAGGTCTTCAGAGATCTTATTTTTGTGAGGCATGCTTTCTACACACACACACGTATGTATATATGTGTATATCTATCTATCTATCTATCTATCTATCTATCTATCTATCTATATATGTGTGTATGTGTATACATACATATATATATATATATATATATATATACAACAGTTTTTCACAGGAAAGCATTTTCA